>CM021110.1:188809370-188929759 GCA_007115665.2 Sequoiadendron giganteum | reverse complement strand
CATAGGAAAAACACGGGCTTCCCACATGGTCATATCTATCAATATGGACAAGGGAATCAAGTGTCACAACACACATGAACATGTCACAAGAAGGTCACACCCCCACTCAGTCATCAACACACACATGGACAATGCATTCCCCAAATGAAATTCAACACTATTGGATCACACATCCCAACATATACTTCCCATATTCATACACATGGCTAACATCAACACGTTCCAACTCAAAACATGTCATCACAACAAATGGGAATTCATGGGATAACTATTGAAAACATGAGTGATTCCACCAACAATCTAATAGTGGATGCATTGAATACCCAACTAGCTGCCTTACAAAAGAAATTAGGGAACATGCAGCTATCAAACAAGAAGACTTATACATCCTTTGACTTGCATCCATATCCATTTGACACAAGCTTATACATGCCATGATTCCCTCTAGGATATGTGGTCCCAAATTTCTCTAAATACAAAGGAAAGACAAACCCTATTGAGCACATAATGGAATTCACAACCGCTTGTGTTGATGTGGCATGTGAACACACTTATTTGATGAGAATTTTTCCTAGGAGTCTCTCAGGTCCCGCACTCGCTTGGTTCACAGTTTTGCCTAAAGGGATAAGATCATGGGATGAACTTGCAAATAAATTTTTATAGAACTATGCCTATAACATTGACACTGACATTACAATCACCGCACTATGTAAGACAACATAAGAATAATTTAGTGAAACATTCATTCCCTTCTTTCAAAAATGGCAAGGCTTGGCAAGCCAATGTCTCGTTGAAATCCTTGAAAAAGAGAAGGTACACGTTTGTTAAAAACCTCATTGGACCTTTGAAATATAATTTGCAAGTCTATTGTTGTACAACCTTCATAGACCTTGTTGAAAAGGGTGTCCAACTTGAAAATTCCCTCATCGCACAAGGTTAACTTAAGTACCCTAGTAAGAAAACAAACATGAACACGACCAATGACAAGAACAAGTATTGGGCCAAAACAAACATGTTACCAATTATGGTGTCGTCGACACTAAAGAGGTGAATAATACTAGTCCAACAATAACACTTTGGGGATATCAACCACAAAACACTCCCCCATCTATCCCAACACCTACCACAATTTTTTTTCAAAGCAACCAAGACCAAGTTCAACAAAGGAAAACTAGAAAAATCCAAAAATAACACACATGCACCCCCTTGGGAGAACCTATTGAATTTGTCCTCGAGAAGCTCATCCAATCTAATGTCATAACCTTGCAAGAACCTAAATCATATGACCCAAGGAAAATTAAACCATCATGGTGGGACGAAAATTCCTTTTTTCATTACCATAGAGAAAAAGGACATAAAACATCATCCTGTAAACAATTGAGGAACATCATACAAGATCTAATTGAGAACAATGTCATTGAATTTAACGGTCAATAATACTCTTCCAATACTAACCATAACATTCATAAGAATCCATTGCAATCATGGTTTGGGAAATCCCTCCTCATTAGGTCAAAAGACTAATAACCAAGCTAACTACATTCATGCTCCCTTCAATTACTCGAGTGGGCCTATAATCAATCACCTTCGAGCTTCCAATGAATATGTCAATACCATCACCATCAAAATGACTCATGAATGCAACATCACCACTCACCAAGCCAAAATTATGATACTTGACCCTTCTGCTAAGTCGTCATAGCCCAAAGGACAATTTAACCTTGTTGATCAATTGGGTAAAACCCCCGCACATATTTCCATACTCAAAATTTTGCACATCTCTCCCACACATAAAACTATCCTTGACAAGGCCCTCAAAGAGGCTTCAGTCCCCATTGACATTGATGTCAACTGTTATGAATCTATGGTTGGATATTTGGCCAATTCCCACCATGTCACTTTCTCAAACCAAGATTACTCCATGCCTAAGCCATACCACAATGATGCATTACACATTGAAGTTTTCATTCACAAACATAAGGTCAGATGAGTCCTAATAGATGGTAGAGCTAGATTGAACACATGCTCCTTAAAATTGGTCAAGGCATTAAGATTCTTTGATGCATGTGTAGATTCCACTAAAAGCATCATAATCAAAGCTTATGATGATGAGGAGCATTCTTCTAAGGGCATTATCATGCTCCCTATTCATGTTGGTCGAACAATCATAGAAACCACGTGCCAAGTCTTGGATCTTAAATTTTCCTACAACATCCTCCTTGGTCAACCTTGGATTCACACATTCAAGGCCATACCATCCACATATCACCAATTTTTGAAGTTCCCCTATAACGGCAATGAGACTACCATAACCGGTGATCCTGGCCCCTTTCAATATTACACCAAATTAAAGGGAATTTTTGAACATCAAGTTCCTATTAATCGTGAAGCTTCAAAATCCACCTAATCCCAATACGTTGGCCCATCTACACTTACTAAGTCATCCATTTCCATTGCTTCGACCCCCACCACACCATCCACTTCCACCATTCTAACCGCTAATCCAAATGTCAAGATCCAGGATAAAGGTTGTGGTGAATATAAACTGAATACTACCTATTACATCACAAAGCTACCTAAGTCTCCCCAATCCTATGGTAGGCCTTGCTTCATGATAGAACCCAAAGTTGTCTTTAAAGTTCCTCCCACCACCACTTTCACAAAATGGGGAGAGGTAAACAAAGAAGACATTGATGGTATTTCAACTTGGATTTACAAGGATGAGGAAGATTTATCATCGCTACCAATATGGAAAAGGCTTTGAGATAATGAAGTAAAAAGGCTATGATGGAATTAGTGATCTTGGTATAAAAAAATGGAATGAGAGAACCCTTAATGCTTCCTAAAAGACCAAAGAATCTAGGGTTAGGTTTTAAGCTAATCAATATTGGCGCTCCACGTACCCTTGTGATTTCAAGTGAGGGTGTAAGTGCTTCTAAAAATGTTGAGATATCCAACGAATCCTATACTGAGACTGAATCTCATGAATGGGAATATGGTTTTGATAAATCCCTTAGTGAATATGATCTTGAAGAAACATTTTGAGAACCAAGTGAACCTTCTTTTGAGGAAAAATTCCATCAAGATTTTAAAATTGGTTCACAACAGGATCCTTCTAATGACAATTCTAAAATCCCGTTGGAAAGAGAGGCTTGGATAAGAACCTTTTGGGAATATGACCACCATGACAATGACAAACCTAAACCGCCACTTGACCCTTCTGACTTGCTCTTCCTCAATCATGACCTCCCCCATGAGTCTAATTTACCTAAGATCATTGAAGATGAAGATTGGATGGAATCCTCCTAGGATCCTGACAATACTTCTATATTTACCCTTTTGGCCTCCATTTGCATGCTCTCAATGTCATATCCACCTTTCACTAACACTGATGATGGTATCTCCCTCATATATCCATAGCTAATTGATTGGGATCAACAAGACCCGCCTACCATAGACACTTTTGAGAATGACGAAGCCATCACTAAATTCATGGGACTACGTGAAGGAATACCAAGTGGGGACCATAAAGCTATATTTACTATAGATCTCAATTTTGCAACATATTTTGGAGAGATTGTTCAACCCTTTAGTCACAAAAGTAATAAAAATAAAACAAGGATGTCTTTAGGTGAAAATCGCAAGCCACCTTTTGACGACACAAAAGTAAAAAGAAAGGACATATCCGATGGTGAAAACCTCTTTGAGGTGCCTAAGGATGGATAGTTGTAATTTCTCCCCATTACTAAAGAGAAATCTTCCATGCTAATTGAAGATACCATAGAATTCAATATAGGCACACCTGGAAATCCCAAAATGATTCTCCTTGCAGCATCCTTGACAAAAAAGGAAAGGCCCGAGTTTCAAGATTTCTTCACAGAATGTTAGGTCAACTTCGATTGGTCCTATGTTGATATGCCAGGACAAGATCCGACATTAGTCTTGCACCATTTTCCCTTAATTCTAGATGCAAAACCAGTCAAACAAAACCTTCAAAAGATGCACCCACAAATCGCCTTTCTCGTAAAAATTAGGCTCAAAAAGTTGTTAGATGTTCGATTCATAAGATCTATAGATTATGTCGACTAGATATATCAAACCTCGTACCTATCACCAAACTAAATGTCCAAATCTATATCTGCAAAGACTTCCAAGATTTTAACAAAGCTCGCCCAAAGGATGATTTTTTGCTCTCGAATATAGATATCATAGTGGATCTCACAGCAGGATATGAGATGTTGTCTCTTATGTATGGTTTCTCGGGATACAATTAGATATTTTTCACCCCAAAATATCAAAATAAAATGGAATTCACTTGTCCCTAGGGTACATACTATTGGAATGTCATGCCTTTTGAATTGAAGAACGCAGGTGCCACTTACTAACGGGCGATGACCACGATATTTCATGATCTTATGCACAAATTAATGAAGTACTATAATGATGACCTCCTAGAAAAATCCCTAACACGAGGCGATCACCTAAAGGTGCTAGAAAAAATATTTAAAAGGTTGGAAAAGAATAAGGTTTGTCTCAACCCTAAGAAGTGTGTCTTCAGCGTGAATTCGGGTAAACTCCTGGGGTACATAGTTTCTTGTTGGGGCATTGAGGTTGACCCAACTAAGGTAAAATCAATCTTGGATATGCCTCCACCAAAAGGAATTAGCGAGCTCCAAACATTATAGGGAAGATTGTAGTCCATCAGATGTTTGATTGCACAATTGGTCGATAAATTTCAACCATTCCCATACCTATTACGCAAGGGAATCCCCTTTGTTTGGGAAGACAAGTGTCAAGCTAATTTTCAACAAATAAAAGACTATCTTCTAACACCGCTAGTCCTAATGCTACCTATTGATGGGAAACCTTTGATATTGTATATTTCTGCAACCACTTTTGCACTAGGGGCATTACTCACATAGAATGACCAGGAGGAAAAGGAAAGAGAAATATACTACATCAGTTGCACTTTGGTTGGGTATGA
Organism: Sequoiadendron giganteum; assembly: GCA_007115665.2. NCBI lineage: Eukaryota > Viridiplantae > Streptophyta > Pinopsida > Cupressales > Cupressaceae > Sequoiadendron > Sequoiadendron giganteum. Next base: position 188,924,775 of record CM021110.1, on the reverse strand, counting down.
ACTCAACTACACTTCCATTGATTGTGCATGCCTCGTAGTAGTCTTTTCTGCTTAGAAATTGAGACATTATATGTTGAACCATAAAATGTAATTAGTGGCTAAGATAGATCCATTGAAGTACCTTCTCAGTTGGGTGGCATTAACAACCTGACGATTGGAAAAATGAGTCATGATACTTAGCGAATATGACATATAGTATATAGAATGCAAATTAATAAAAGGACAAGTCATAGCGGATCAACTTGTTGATGCACCCATAAAAGGTGATCACCCATTGGTAGTTGATTTTCCAGATGAATCTGCCTTTCATGTAGAACCTATATTACCTTGGAAACTTTATTTTGATGGGTCCCATATATTTCATGGTTCAGGAGCAGGCATATTATTCATCACACCTCAAGGAGATTCTATTCCTAAATCATTTTGCATCGAATTTCCATGCACTAATAATGTTGTCAAATATGAAGCATTATTGATGGCACTTTAAATGGCAGTTAAGTGGAAAATTAAAGAATTAGTTTTTATTGATTCTCAATTAGTTATCAACCAATTCAATTATAATTATGACACCAAGGATGAGAAGCTAATGCCTTACAAATTCACGGTGGATAGTTTCTTGTCATACTTTGATATGATCTCTTTTGAGTAGATTCCCCAAGCATAAAACAAAGCACCAAACGCTATGGCCACAATTGGATCTCTCTTGTATATCCCTAATAATGTGCCATAATTTGAGTTCTTAGTGGAAAAGTTGTTGGTTCCTACCTATGACATTCCTAAGTCCGAAATGGTTTACAAAATTTTTGGTCCTAATTGCCCCTAGTATCAGAACATATACAATTACTTACATTCCTAGATTCTGCCACCAGCTCTTTCCAATAACCAACACAAGTCCTTCATTTGTAAAGTTTCCAGCTATACTATCATCAGTGATACCCTATATAAACACAATTTTGACAATACCCTCCTTCGATGTCTTGACACAGATGAAGCACAAACAAACTTACGTGATGTACATGAGGGTATATGCAGATCCCATTCGAGTGGCCCAACCTTAGCCATGAAAATCACAAGACTTGGGTACTACTGGTCGACCATGGAAAAGGATGCTCCTCAATTTGTGAGAAAGTGTCATCAATGTCAGGTTCACAATGACCTCATTCATGTGCCTACATAGGAACTATGACCAATCACTTCCCCTTGGCCCTTTGCATAATGGGGACTCGACCTCATGGGTAAAATTCATCCCACTTCATCCAACAACCACAAATTCATTATTACTACAACTGGATATTTCACGAAATGGATCGAGGACATTCCTCTCACCTACATAACCAATAAAAAAAATTCCACATTCATCCTTACTACATCATATGCCAGTATGGTGTTCCCTAATCCATCATCACATAAAATGGTCATCCTTTTAAAAACTAGGATTTTCTTGAGCTTTGTGAGTGCTTCTATATTCAACATGATTTCTCTACGCCATATTACCCACAAGGTAATGACTAACTTGAGGCATCCAACAAGACATAATCAAAATTCTTAAGAAGTCTATCAATGATGATAGCCATGACTGGCACCTCCAACTTAACCCCACTCTATGGGCTTACCGCACCAACATTTACACACCTATGGGAACCACTCCATTTTTCTTTGTCTTTGGATCTGAAGCTATCCTACCCATTGAGGTCAAAGATCCCTCCTTAAGGGTCTCCATGAAGGGATTGGTTGATGATGAGGAATACCAATAGTCTCAATTGCATGAACTAGAACTATTAGAGGAATGCAAAAAAAATCCCTTGACTCACCTATAGACATATCAAAATCATCTTTTCCGAAGTTACAACAAAAGAGTTATGGTCCGAAGATTTGACATTGGTGACTTGGTCTTGATGCAAAACCAAAAGAATCAAGCTAAATATGAAAAGCCTAGAAATTTTGAGCCTAATTGACTTGGTCCATATGTTATCACTGCATCCTTTGGCTTTGGTGCTTACTAGTTGTCTACTCTTGAAGGCGAACAATTATTGGAACCCATCAATAGTTTGCATCTACTCAGGTTCCACACATAGCTTCAGATAGCTTGGCCAAAACCATAAAAATACAAAAATAAAATAAAATACAACAAAAATCGTTACCTTGATGAAAACCTGGCAAACACGCATCTTGGTGACACCAAAAAAACTAGAAAATATCAAAATTAGTAAAGATAAATAATTCATACAATAGTGAAAACCACTTTGGTGGCGCTTTGGATAAGTACCATGGTAAAAACCTAGTAAACAGAAACCAGGCGTAGGCAGTCTTTTCTTTGCTATCTACTATCACTCCATCTACCTTTTTCTATAATAAATACCTCATCTTCCAACAACCTCACATAATCCGTCATAAATTCTTGCTATTTCTTTCCATGGCTGACAACGGTTGACATCATGCCTCACACATCATCCACTTTTATCCCGAGCAAGTACCATTTTGTCCCGTTCATCCTAGTTAGTCCTAGACCTAAATGGGGGCAACACCCTTATCGCCTGACTGCAATGAGTCTCACATGGTATCGTATATCACAAAATATCTAGAAAATCCAAAAAAATCAAATATTCGACAAAAGACAAAAAATCAAAACATGTCAAAAATCCAAAAAAATCAAAATATGTCAAAAATTTAAAAAAATCAAAACATGTCAAAAAACACAAAAACATCCAAATAACTCTCAAAAATCCCAAAAATAGAGTCAAAATCAATCAAAGGCGAGTCATAGTTAGAATGGTCGAACTATGCAATCTTTGCACATTTGCTATGTAGGCAAGGTCAACATTTGATGTACCCCTGAGACCACCTAAGTCAACCTTTTAGGTTTTTAATCTCAGTTGGTCATTTGAGTGTAATAAACAAGTTATTTGGTATTTTCCAAGTTAGTTATGTCAATCACTAAAATCTGCCATCCTTGATCATGGCGTTAGTTGAACTACGAGGTCTCTACACATTTTTTATGTAGGAAAGGTCATCATCGATATGCCCCCAAGGCCCCCTAGGTTGGTCTTTTAGGGTTTGTTAAGGTCAAGTTAAAACATGTTAGTTAGTATTCAATAAACAGACATGTCAGTCCCATCTTTGTCGAACTACGTGGTCTCTAAATGTATGTTGTAGGCAAGGCCATCATCGATGAGCTCCCGAGGCCCCCTAGGTCCCGTCCCTTAGGGTCTATCGAGTTGTTCTTTGTCTCATCACAACATCCTAAATCAGACAACTCTTAAACAAATCTAAGCAACCATTCAACAAATAATTTGGCCGAATTGAAACTTCAAAACTAGGCACACGGTCAATTGGGTCATCTAGTCAAAGTTGGTCAAACTCTCATAACAATGTCAAATTGTCAATTATTGGTCATTCTTAGGATATTTCTTTCTGGGGAATGACCTTTGTCACTTATTTTGCTTCAAGATATGTCTTTCCTGATCATCGACACTATCAACTGGAATTTTGGGAGATCCTATCAATGGTTGGGATTGACACTCCCAACATCGACACTATTCAAGATGTGTCCTTCCTAAATTTGGCTCCTCAACATTTATCACACATTAGCCTACCTGACACAAAACTAGGCTTTGTCAATATTGACATCTCGACATTAATAATCTTGACATCCAAAAACACTCTTGGCAAACACTGTCTCTAAATATTGGTCACATCAGTCATTTGATTTTTTTTGTCATGATACTAGCCACCTCGAGGATGTCTTGTATAGGATTTAGAGGAGCAACGACATTCATGACTTGTCTTTATTTTTTGATGGTTGTTTGTGGTTGGTTGTGACAAAAATACTGGGGCACTTGGGCTCCTTATATGAGTCACAATCCTCCTTGTCTATGACTATTTGTTTTACACGATGGCACGACCTTACACACCATCAATTTATGTCATATCATGGTGTTTGTTGTCCATTGCAATAGTCTGCCCAATGATGATTAATGCAACACCTATTTGTACTTTGGAAAAATATTGAAGGTTTATTTCTCCACACTAACATCTTTCCCCTTCCGTCTAACGGTCCCTATTCTTCCACCCTCTAATAATGTCTTGTGACACACAACAACATAGCTGCATACATGACCATCTAGGAGTTTACATTAGTACATTTCACATAGGCTATGCATCCCAAATTTGCAGAAATCCATTTACATATCATTTGCATAATTCCATTTCATACATCATACATGTCATTGCTTCACATCAGTACATGATAGTTGTTGGTAACACAAGGGAAGACAACTGAGAGGGGTGGTGAATCAATTGACAAAATTTCAAACTTATTAACTTTATTAACCCTTATTCTCAGATCTAATTAAAAATCATGAGATCATAAATCAACAACACATCAGAAATACACATAACACCAAGATTTTTGTGTGGAAACCCTATTAGGGGAAAACCATGGTGGAGGTTAATCCATAAGTTTATACTCTATTAAAAGTATAAGAAGAATAAATGGGGAATGCACATACATTCAAGCACACTTCCTAGAGCTCACTACTCAAATACAAGGGAAGACTCACTATCTTACAGAAACATTCAGATTAAATCCATCTGAAGATCTTGAACTGAGAAAGTAGCATCTGCTAATACCTAATTACAGTTTCGATTAAGCACATGAACACTTCTTCACTTTTCTTCACTCTTCTTCACACTCTACTCTACCTTCAAATGATCTGATCTTTCTCCACATATAGCACTCACACACTTCACATCATGCATACCTTAAATGAGATAAACAAACACACATATATATTAGCAACAAGTAATTACATCGCTTCATGTCGGCTTCAACAAAATAATAAGATGAATAGAAACTATCGGCCCAAAACAATAAAGATTATTAATGCAAATCTACCAAGGTTGGCCACAACATAGTAGAGACCCAAAAACGTGTCCTCGAACACAAAAAACCTTCAAAGATTTTTCCTCGAAGATCCACAACATGCTATAATCACCATGTCAACCATGAACATGAAAAACATGAACACACAAGAGAAAATCATCGAACGTGAGCACAACGATCATTGAGGGCATGCAACATAGATAAAAAATGATCTAGAAATGTCCACAAACACCACAAGAACATACACAACAACTCAGATTACCAGAATCACATTATCTTCTTCTAGGAATACCAGCTTCAGTAACAAAATAAGTGTCAGAACACAAAAACTCATAACTTTCTCAAATATTCATGCGCACCTCTAAAAATTTTAGTGGATAAACTAGATAGGCTTGAAAGAAAACCCTTTAATCTACAACTTCTCACCGTCAACATACCAAACTTTCCATCATACTGATCTTCACTTCTTCATAGACAACCCGTAACTTATTTTATTACAATTTTCTCAATATCCTCAACATATACAGTCTTAAAGACATTAGAGCTAATAGTGTTGGCATCGATGACAACCACATATCAACAACACAGCCACAACATCCAACAATATCCCCCTTTGGAATTGATGGAAACACATGATGTGAAAAACACCATCAACGCAACTAACTTCAACACTTACTCCCCCGTAGGTTCTGACTTCTTCTCCTCAGATATTTTCTAGTTTTTCATATTGTTCTTCTCTCCCTTAATTCTTCAAGATTTTTTCACATTGCTCTTCTCGCCCTTTGAAATCAATGATAAAGATACACACAAGCTCTAAACCACATATCTGAATCATTTGACTACTCCCCCTGAGTAGAAGCCACCACAACATCAATCTGAATCAAGATATGACTGTAAAATGCTCAGAATGATGCAATTTCAAGCATCTTAGTTTTGATTAGGAGGGGTAACACCCCTAATTTCCCTCTGAGATAATCAAAAGTATCCTTAGTAAATGGCTTAGTAAAGATGTTTTCAATATGTTCCTTAGTAGGCACATACTCCAGTCTGACTTCCTTATCACTCACCTTGTCTCTCAAAAATTGGTACTTGATATATATATGCTTAGTCTTTGACTGCAGCACCAGATTCTTAGAAATGTTAATTTCACTTGAATTATAGCAGAATATAGCAATAGGTTCATCATACACAACTCTAATATCTTTCAACATCTGCTTCATCCACAATAATTGAGTACAATTGTTAGCAACAACAATGTATTTTGCCTCTGCAGTAGACAAAGAAATGGAATTCTGCTTTTTACTTAACCATGAAATTAACTTCTTTCCCAAGAAAAATGTGCCACCACTAGTACTTTTCCTATCATTCACATCTCTTGCCCAATCAACATCAGTAAAGGCACTTAAATTAATATCATCATCTTTAGAATACCATAGGCCAAAATCAATTGTTCCCTTCAAGTATCTGAAATTTTTTTTTATAGAAATCACATGAGATTCCTTAGGATCGGCTTGAAATTTTGCAACAATACATACAACATTCATGATATCAAGTCTATTTTGAGTTAAATAAAGCAATCCACCAATCATTGATCTATATCTATTCTGATTTTCCTTCGAAGAATCATCATCTATTGTCAACTTACATTCGGTCACCATGGGTGTACTGACTCGCTTTGAATCTTCCATACCAAACTTCTTTAGCAATTCTTTCACATATTTAGACTGAGATATAAATATCCCTTTATCTAACTGAGTAATTTGCAATCCCAAAAATAATTTCATCTCTCCAATCATTGGCATCTCAAACTCATTCTACATCTCATTAGCAAAATTCATGCACAAACCATCATCTCCTCCAAAAATGATATCATCAACAAAAACTTCCACAAACAAATCTTTATCATTATCAATCTTGAAATACAGATTACTATCAGCAATACCTTTGTTAAATCCAAGCTTCAACAAATACTTATCCAATCTGGCATACCAAGCTTTGGGGGCTTGCTTGATTCCATATAATGCTTTCTTCAACCGAAAAACCATATCTCCCTGATTAGTCAATGAAATCCATCAGGTTGCTCAAAGTACACTTCTTCTTCCAATTCACCATTTAGAAATGTTGACTTGACATCCATCTGATAAACCTTGTAGTTTTTGTAAGTAGCATAGGCAAGAAATGATCTCACAACTTCAATTCTAGAAACAAGGGAAAAAGTCTCTTCAAAGTCAATTCCTTCCATCTGAGAATATCCTTTACATACCAATCTTTCTTTGTTTCTAATAACTCCACCTTGCTCATTCAGTTTGTTTCTAAAGACCCATTTAGTTCCAATTACATTTTTGTCCTTAGGTCTAGGAACAAGAATCCATGTATTATTCTTCTTAATTTGTTGTAGTTCTTCTTTGATCGCTTCAATCCAGTGTTCATCTCTGCATGCTTCATTTACATTACTTGGCTCAGACTTAGATATCAAACAGTATTCTTCTGCAATTCTTCTCCTAGTTTGGACACCTTTTCTCTTATCACCTATAATCTGATTTTTTGAATGATTTAATCTCACATACCTTAGAGTCTTAGGTTGTTCTTGAACTTCAGGCTCTTGTGATCTCTCTTCTGTACTTTCACTAGTTTCTCCTTCCTTTTGATCTTCTTGATTCACCGGAATGATCTAAACTTGATTTGAAGTCTGACTCTTGTTTGTACAGTCATTTTGATCATCAGAATCATATCCAAAGGTTTTGGATGGTCTATCAATTTCTTCATCAACCTTAAAATTTTCACTTTCAACCATTTTCTTCAATCTCTTGTTGTAGCACCAGTATGCCTTACTCTTAGTAGAATAACCAAGAAATATTCCTTCATCACTCCTAGCATCAAACTTTCCTATATCTTCGTCTCTTCTGATGTAGCATTTAATCCCAACTATTTTGAAATATCTAACAATAGGCTTATGACCAAACCATAGCTCAAAAGGGGTCTTACCAGTATCACCTTTGATTTGTACCCAGTTGAGGATATAAACAACAGTACTCACAACTTCTCTCCAATAGATATGAGGAACATTTCCTTCCAGCATCATGTTCTAGCAACATCTTGAACTGTCTTGTTCTTCCTTTCTACAACTCCATTTTGTTGAGGGGTCTGTGGTGTAGATAATTGTCTCTTTATCCCATGCATTTCACAGAAAGAATTAAACTCACCGGAAGTGAATTCACCACCTCTATCAGATTTCAAACTTTAAATCTTCAGACTTGTCTTTGTCTCAACCATAGCTTTGAAAATTGTGATGAAATTCTCTAGAGCTTCATATTTCTCCCTTAAGAAAGTAACCCACATCATGCTAGAGTAATCATCAATAAGAAACATGAAATACTTGTAACCTTGCAAACTTTTGATTCTAGCAGGACCACACAAGTCAGTATGCACAAGCTCCAACAATTCATTTGAACAATGTTGTTTGCTCCGAAATGAAATTCTAGTTTTCTTTCCTAACTAGCATTCCTTGCATATGGCATTAGAGGGTTTTACCAACTTAGGAATATCTCTCACTGCCTGAGAAAAAATTATCTTGATAATATTGTCAAAGTTTACATGACACATTCTCCTATTCCACAACAAACTTTCATCAACTTGAGCAATCAAACAACTTTTACTAGTAGCATTCAGGTGAAAAATGTTACCTTTTGTTTTTGTACTTGAAGCAATCACATTTCCAGAACTTTCCAATATTCTACACTTTCCATCCTTCAATTGAAGATTGTATCCCTTATCAACCATATGTATGACACTTAAAAGTTTATGCTTCAAACCTTCCACATAAATAATATCATCAGTATTATGCTTACCATCAAAAGAAATGCATCCTCTGCCACGGATAATACCACCATTATTATCACCAAATATTACAACACCACCATCATACTTTTCCAGGCTTACAAATTTTCTTTTATCACCTGTCATGTGATGTGAACATCCACTGTCAATTACCCATTCATCCTTCTCTTCAACTCGAGCAACTAGGGATTTCTCCACATTTGTACACCTAGCAGATTCAATAGACACAGGTTTATTTTCCTTGATAGAAATAAACACAAACTCATCTTCACTTGCATTCCCTTTATCAAATTCATCATCTATCACACCTTCATCAACAATATATTAACACTTATTTTGAAATCTAGGCTTATTATATCTTGGCTTAGGGACTCTTTTCGGACACCTTGATGCAAAATGACCTATCTTATTGCAAGAAAAAAATTTAATAGGAAACTTTCCTTTATACTTACCTTCTCCTATTGCTTCTCTTTTGACAATAAGTGCTTTAAGCTCATTCGATTCCCTTTCTTCTTCTTCAATCTATCTCATTTCTTCCTCATACTTGAATACCTTTCTAGAAGAAATTTCACCTGGATCATATCTTTGCTTGTCTCTTTCGGAGGTAGTAGCTTTGAATGCAAATTCTATCTTAGGAAGGGCATCACTGAATTCACTCAACTCAAAAGCAGTAAGTTTACCAATCAACATATCTCTGGTTGCATTTGTCATAGTTCAAAGCTCCTCAATAGTTGTAGCTTTGATTTTGTATGCATCAAGAAAGGATAAGCACTTTAGCAACAATCTTTGATTCATCCAACTGTCCACTAGCACATCTGATACCACACGCAAGTTCATTCACTCTTTGCATGAAAGTAGTAATATTCTCATCATTTCCCATTTTCAACAGTTCATATTTCCCTTTTAGACTCTGTAGCTTAGCAATCTTCACATTAGCATCACCTTCATACAAAGTTTCCAACTTTTTCTAGATCTCATAAGCAATCTTCAAATCCATAACATTTGTCATCTTAGAATCAGTCAAAGCACTCAATAATGCTTCCTTAGCCTTGATATTGTATTCAACATCCCTAATCTCAGTAGTAGTAGTAGGACCATTTAGAGGAATAACATACCTATTACTTGTAATGTTCCAGTAAGATTCACCAATGCATCTCAAATGACACTTCATTCAAGTCTTCCACAGAGAATAGTTTATCCCATCAAATCTTGGACTATCCTTCTTATATGTCACCATCCCAGATCACCTCAAGTTGTTAAACTTCTTCCAAGGAACCTGCTCTGATACCAATTGTTGGAAACACAAGGGCAGACAACTGAGAGGGGGGGTGAATCAGTTGTCACATAATTTCAAACTTATTAACCCTTATTCTTAGATCTTATTAAAAACCATGAAATAATAAATCAACAACACATTAGAAATACACATAACACCAAGATTTTTGCATGGAAACCCTGTTAGGGGAAAAACCACAGTGGAGGTTAATCCACAAGTTTATAATTTGTTAAAAGTATAAGAAGAACAAATGGGGAATGCACATGCATTTAGGCACACTGCCTAGAGCTCATTTCTCAAATACATAACACACAATGCATCATCATAGGAAGCATAACATAGGAAACATCACATAAACATTAATAATAACACAACACATGGCATATAGTCTGCACTAAAAATGAATCATATAGATAATCTCAAAATGATGTCACAAGATAGAGTCTTGATGAATCCCAAAAATAGGGATCGTAGGCTCGGCAGTCAAAATATAAAGTGTCTCAACATAATAATAGTAACATGAAGTATGCCCTAGCTGGTACCCTCCTCATCCCCTCAGGGTGAGGGACGAGGTGACTGATGCTCTCTCTCGGGAGCTGATGATCTCTACTTGGATACGATAGGATGCCTCTGTGAGGACCCATGTATTATTGTGGATGGTCAGTTATGATGTGACCTATGCCCTAAAGATGGTGCATGGCTATTTGTCAATTTGTGCCCTGATGGGTTCCTGTGGCTATGTGATGATTGATTTCTTGATACAAATGGTTGCCTAGAGGATGAGAAATTTCTCACATTGCTTTGACTCCTATGACTCCTAGACCCACTGGTTATCTCACTATGGGAATGAGTAAAGCTAGGCTCCCGCCACTCAGTTGGTATGGCTCTCTCATATAATCCTCTATAATACTCCCTACCGAAACTCGCCCTCTCTCTCACGATCTCTCCCACTAGCCCAACACATAGCTCTGCATAATCACTACACCACTGCTCTACCTCCTGTTGTCTAACCATAGCTTGATGCCTCTCCACTCGAGTGACCTCCAACTCTCCCTCTAGTGCCCTAATCTTGGTGAGGGCCTCATATAATTGACTTTACATATCCACCAATCGTTGATCAACCATCACATCTTGAGGCAATACTGGCCTCACATTAGGATCCTCCTCTCCCTCCACTATCTGGTCTTGGATCCTCCTCTTAGTCGCATCCATCTCCTCACCACCCACATCCTCCTCGCCTACATCAAGGGCCTCCTCCTCCTTGATTACCTCTGCCTCCACCTCTGGTGCTTTGCCTCCTACACTCCCACCTTCAAGTGTGGTCTCTTTGCTCTAGTCTCTCTCCCCTCCTCCTCTCCATCACCTACCTCTCATATAGGTGATAATTGTGCTCATGAGACTCTCTAACTCACTCTGTTGGCTTGTCATTGAACTCTCCCACCTCCTTTTCCATCTCCACCGTCTCCTCCATCATCTCCTTTGTCTCCATCACCCCTATCATCCCTGTCGCCACCTCTACCTCCTCGCCCTACTCTGTGAACTTGTGGTAACACTTCTCGTCGATCCACCAGTGAAGGCTAATCAAGATCTATCAATGGAATGGGCCTATGCACAAGCCACCATGCATCAAACTTAGGTGTGGTACCTACATCTATTGGTACTCCTCTCTAGCCCCACTATTGTGCCTCTGAACTGTCAAAATGTTTCTCTGCTACAACAATTGGAATTATGACCCCCCATACTGCCTCCCATGAGGACCTAGCAAATTTCATAGTACTTGTCAACACATCCTATCTCTCATCGAACTGTCTCAGAACCTACTAGGGTAGGTACATCTCAACGATGTGTTGACTCTGAACTGTACACCCAATCAAATATCTAAACTGTCAGCAAAATGACAAATGATCCTCCTCTCAGGGTCACTATGCACAGTCCCTGTAAGGTCTCCAAACAAAATATACCAATGTATTTATGGAATGACGCCAATACCCTGTGTCTCCAACCTGAGTCTGTGTAACTGCTCCAGCATATATGTACACATAGGGCATACCCTCAACCAATTGTCTTTGTACTGGTGGTCTAAATAAGATAATATGTTCCTAATTCAATATCATAAGGATCGTCATACCACAACCGATACTAGTCACCTCTCTATAGGTTGCATCATTAAGTTGATGATACAACATACCTCGTAGATAAGGCCCCCACACACACATTGTCTTATTGCACATCATATTTATCAGTACCTCACCCCATCCCATAGGAAAATTGTAACCTCACCAATCAAGTAGTAGTACACCGGCTATCAAAGTGCACAACATACACTCCCATCTGCCATAATGCTCAACCAAGAAATCCCAGCTATGCCACATCCTGATGCTCATAGTGGTCTATGAAGGCCTGCTTCCCTTGTTAAGGATCATAAACCACCAGCTCTCCTCTGATCAGAATCTTGAGAATCCTATAAACATCCTCAAAGGTCACTATGGCCTCCTCTGTCAGGAGTTGAAATGATCATGTCTCAGAATGCCATCTCTCCACCAAAGCTATCAAAAGACCTCTGTTTGCCTGGATAATGGGCATATAGGTCACATGAAACAAACCAAGGCACATCAATCAACACTGCTCTATTGTACTCAACCGAACTCTAAATGCATATGTCATTGGATGAAACTCTCGAGTATAAATGGGTGACAATCGCACCTACCAACACAAACCAATGTCATCACACCAATTAAATCATCTATCTTGCCTAACCAATCGAAACTATGCAATAAAAATGAGCTAAAACTAAGTCAAATTTGTCGATAGATAGTTGCATCATTTTGCCTAACAAATGTGGTGCGCAAATCAAATGTGTCATTTGAACTCAAAGATGCATCACGCTATGGTGACTTTGTAGTTGGGACGAGCGATTGCACTACTTCAATGTGGTTGCATCATTGTCCTTGGTGACTATGTCACTTTCAGACACTTATTTCGGTCGAGACTTCGATTGCGTCATAGTTTTTCCAGTGCATCATTTAGCTAGGTAATTGTGTTGCATTTTCACACTTGTGTTGAACTACATCCTAATTGCGGCCCTATAACCTAATTCCTACCCTTCCCTATGCACTTTCATCGTGACATAATAGTTATGTGGCAAGCAAACACAATTGTGTGCTTCGTGCACACAGATGCATCGAATGTTGGTTCGATGCATCTCTTTTTCCAACTTCAATGCCCTAACACCATGTAAAAATGTTGAAATCATGGAGTGGGCATTGGTCACTTATCGCAGGTCCTGAGCCCTCTAGTCATCGTTAGGTTTGTACTCGATAACCGCAGTGATCTACCTCTAGAATCATCATCTTCGCGTAAGGTCCTCTCATCTAGAGCTCTGAATTCTCCAATGGGAAATGATGAAAATGAATTGATTTTACCCCCCAAGCCTATTTATAGGGGGTAAATCAGGGTTTGACCTAGGGTTTATAACTGAACGCACTTTTTGGCATGTTCGAACTCACTTTTGGCCACTCTAAACTTGTTGAAATTCAAAATCAACTTCGCCACCAATTTTTTGGCCCTCAAATTGACTTATCGGGACACTTTCCAAAAAAAATCGGCACCTTGCCAAAATTCGCAAAATTTTCTTAGGGGGCATGGATCCTAGGTACCTACACTGGGGCATATTCTGAACTGAATTTTCTTTGTCACAATGCAATAAGCTACATCATGATAAAGAGGGCCAAAATGCAGACACATAAAAATAACCTAGGCCTGCAAGCTTTATTTTTCCATGACTTACCATATTTCTTTTCAAAATAATAAAAATATTTAATTATGTCCTATGATCCAAATTCAACTATTAATTAAATAATTCTTAAATGTTTAATTATTTCCTATCTTTTATTCCTCTTGATTATTTAAAAATAAATAAAATACATTTATTTATTTAAATACGTCACTAATTTCCTACGTCTCTCTATAATTTAATAAATTCCTAAATTTATTTAACTATTATTTGCTTTATATTTTTCCTTTACAATTAAATAATTTTCATTAATTATTTAATTTTCCTTTTGTCTTTTCCTCCAAAATTTAAATAAAATCATTTATTTAAATTCCCATTCCCATTTTCCCACTAAGTAAATAATTAAAAATTATTATTTACTATCTTGACCCCACCTCTTTTGAGTCAACACTGCCTCCTAAATCAAATAATTTTAAATTCTTATTTGATTCTCCAACAACCTCTTTTTTTGTGCCCAATATCTTCTTATCACATGCATTTTTTTCTATTGATCTAATTTTCCTAAAATTAAATCATAGCCCTCCATTTTAGGTTTTACCCTAATTCTGCCCTAACCCTAATTGCTAGTTGTTATACGCAATCTCAAACTTCCATCTTAGGACATTTGTCAACAGTCAATCCCAACCATTCATCCAAAAAAATTACTTTTATAAAAGATAATTTCAACCTCATTTTGCCACTTCATGCTTGCAATTTCTTAGACAAGTCCTTCAATATTTTGCTGAGTCTTTGTCATAGGTCATAGTTGCCCATTAAAATCCGAGGGAAAATGTTATTTACAACAAAAATGGAGAAGGGCAATGGAGATGAATCATGGAGTGCATGAAGGCTTTTGTGAGATTGTTCCTTTGTTTATGCTTTTTACTCCATTAGACTCCATTGTTAGCTAGGGTTTAGTTTATTTATGTTGTTTATTGCTAACCTAAATTTTCCCTTAGTTACACAATGTTTGAAATTTATGTCAATATTCATCGATCAAATCCTTATAATTTTCAAACAATTAATGGTATTAGAGTTTTGCATAAAATCATGACAACTAGATGTAGGAAGCTTTATGCAATTCAAGTGAGAGAAAAATCATGTTTTTGTATTGATTGCATTGAGGCCAATGCAAATACTCTACAATGTGAGAATATTAGAGATGGGTATGTTTCACAATGTGAAATGAAACAATTAGTATCAATTTGCCTCCTTTTGAAGATAATGACATTGTCGATGTCTACAACCCTATATATTCTGTTGAATATGAACGTGTATCTAATTTAGTTGTTATAGGTATTTTTTATTTAATTTTAGATTAAATTTTTAGACATGTAAAACTGACTTAACACCTATCACACACCCCGAATAGCATCAAACAACATCATACAACATCGAACAACATTGAACAACCCTGAACAACATAAAAAAAAATTAAACATCATCCTGAAACATCTCGTAACATCTCAGAATGACTCGAAAATGTCTTGTAACATCTCAGAATGACTCAAAAATGTCTTCTAACATCTCCAAATGACTCGAAATTGTCTCAAAACATCTTGTAACATCTTGAAATTACTTGAAATCATCTTGGAACATCCTGTAACATCGCAAAATGACTCATAATTGTCCCATAACATCTTGAAATGACTCGAAATCATCCTGGAACATCCTGTAACATCTCAAAATGACTCGAAATCATCTCGAAACATCCTGTAACATCTCAAAATGACTTAGAATTGTCCCATAACATCTCAAAATAACTCAAAATCATCTCAAAACATCCTGTAACATCTCAAAACCATCCCAAAATATCTTAGAACATCTCAAAATCACCCCAAAATATCTTAGAATCATCCTGTAATGTCTCAAAACATCTCAAAACCATCTCGAAACAACTCATAATCATCTCACAATGTCTCATATCATCTCAGAATCATCTCACAATGCCCCACATAACACCACATCAAAAACCCTATTTCCTCTATTAATTGAATAATACAACATTATTTAATTAATTCACTTTTTCATCATTTCTGACAATTTAATTTATTTAATAAAGTCCTAAAAACCCTAATTCTACTATTGATTATATAAAACAACATTATTTGATTAATTCACATTTCATCATTTCAACCAATTAAATAGAATATATTTATTTAATGAAGTCCTAATCTCACTTTATTTCATCTTGATTGATTAAATAATGCCAATTATTTAATTACGCCACTAAATCACCTTATTCCCCTAATTTGATTAAATTATTAAATCATAATAATTTAATTACAACACTTTCCCTCTAAAAATTTGAATAATTACGTCAAACATTCAAATCATTGATCAAAAATCAAATCAAACTAATGCAACTTTGTTTGCAAAAGTCAAACTTGATTCGCACGTTCACTCAAAAAAGGAATTACTTCATATTCCTCACTCACTTTCTGATTGAGTAAATTACAATCGTTGACTGAGCAATCTAATTTGTTAACTAATCAATCTAATTTGCTAACTGAGCAATCTAATTTGTTAACTAATCAATCACATTCCTAACTAAGCCATCAAATTCCTAACTAAGCCATCAAAATCCTGACTGATCAATCTAAATCCCTGACTGGTCAATCTATTTCTCAATCACCCAAATTGTGCAATCAACTTTGCACAATCTTCTCTTTTCTAAATCCTCTCAACACACTCTGATCGTTGATCTAGATATTCTTCAACATGATCCTGATCGTCCATTTAAAATATTTGTTTCTATATAACAAACCCCTTTCCTCACAAATAAGGATTGGAGAATCAACATACATTGCACAATGAAGTGTTGTCAAGAACACCATTGATAGAGATTCACCATTTCTTCAATCAACCAATCAAAATAGTCACTCATCAAGATTTTGCACACGAACTTTGGAGGCTTCACGATGATAAAAACAAACCAACATAAGGTGAATACACTCCACTATGGGATGGTAAGATTTTTTTATTCTTGTACATTCATTTATGTAATCATAGATTCATTTATGTATGTTAAAATAGCTTAGTTTCATTTCATATGTGTAGGATTAGAACTTCGATTAATATGTTTAATCTTAGTGTAGATTCTTAGATTAGCATGTTTGATCCCTCTTTCGGTCTAACGTTCTCCCCCTAACACATTCTTACATGCCCGATGGGACCCTTGTACCCTCCTCTAACGTTTGTTTGAGCTATTTTTGAAGTTGCAGGTCTTAGAAATGCACTTGACAGAGTTTTCACATGATGCCCAGAAAACTTGTGCACCTGAATATCAAGAAAATCACGTAGTTGCAACAAGAACTGTGTAGTTGACATGGGAATGGTGCTTTTGCTTGAAAACCAGCGCTTTTGTTTCAGGACCTGTGCATCTACTTTTGACAGTGTTAGCAGTTGCTCACAGATTTGAGCAGTTGTTTCCAGACCAACGCTTTTGCATTTTTTCTCTAAGCATTTTCTCTAAGAATTGAGCAGTTGCTCTGACAAACAAGTGCATGGATCCGACACTATTTTAATGAAATTTTCCACTAACATTTGCTTATTTTTGGATGTGTAAATAGGTGTTAACAGATTTGATGCAGGATTCAAGTGACATTAACATGTTTGTTGTAGGGAAGACGATCGGTCCCAAATTTTTAGATCTACAATCAACTTTTATTAACTTAGGAACTTTATTTTGGTGCTCTAAAATGAAAAAACACAAACTCACATTTGATTTTATTGTTTTAAAATTGAACCAATTCATGCTTTCTTAATTTAGGAAATCTGATTTTGGTGCTCTAAAATGAACAAGCACAAACTTACATTTAATTTTAGTGTTTTAAAATTGAACCAATTCATGCTTTCTTAATTTAGGAACTCTGATTTTGGTGCTCTAAAACGAACAAACACAAACTCACATTTGATTTAGTGTTTTAAAATTGAACGAATTTCATGTTTTCTTAACTTAGGAACTCTCATTTTGGTGCTCATAAAAAGAACAAAACAAAAAAAAACACTTCAACTTTGGGATCTAAAATGAACCAATTTCATGTTTTCTTAACTTAGGAACTTTAAATTTGGTGCCTTAAAAGAGCACAAATGATTTCCATTTTGTTGACACATGCACAATTTACATTTTTTGACCAATTAAAGACCAGGACTATTTTCTTAGAAACACTCAAATTTGGAGCTTAAAATAAAAGTTATTTCTTTTGTATTGCACCATTGCTATTTTTGACTGATATCCTGAATACTTCCTATTGGTGCAAATAAAAAGAATATTTTTTTTAATGTTATTCACCGCTTGAGGTGTTTAAAAAGAATCAATTTTTTATGGATTGTTCACGGTGTTGTCATTGATTGGAAAAGTTGAAGTGTTTTATCTTCTCCCCTCGCACCTTTTGGCGATCTTGGCTGAGCGAAAGAACATTTTTTGGGAATTGCACTTTATTTTCAAGTTTACCTTATAGAGGGGGCTTGCTTTGAGATACATCCCATGCTAGAGAACTCATTACAAGGTCTTGAAGCACGTTTACTGGTGGGATATATTAAAGGTTGTGAAATCGTAAGAAAGTAGCTTCAAGCTATGCTAACAACAGACTACACCTAATCCCATGCCTTAAGTGGAACGAGAATGGTTAAAGAGCCTTAAGTGGCCAGCAGGTGAGTGCCAGATTTTTTTGTTCACAGTTATCACTAAGAACCAAATTGTTTTGGAGGCCACCCTATTATCCAAAAACATTCTCTGAAAGTGGTGCATCGGAATTTATTTTTGAGAAGTTACTTGCCATGTCTGACTACAGGCCCACACCATAAGTTGCATGTATAATCGTCTCTTCAGAGCATGAGGCAAGCCTACCTAAGAGAATGGTGTCTATCCCCTAGGGTTGTAATTACTTGTTTATGTTAAACTTTCTCGTTATGTTAAACAAACACTGAGTGAAATGGTTAAACCACAAACCCTTTGATTTAGTGCATACTT
The DNA here is from genome assembly GCA_007115665.2 of Sequoiadendron giganteum. NCBI lineage: Eukaryota > Viridiplantae > Streptophyta > Pinopsida > Cupressales > Cupressaceae > Sequoiadendron > Sequoiadendron giganteum. The sequence continues at coordinate 188,906,033 of CM021110.1, read as the reverse complement.
GTGAAAGAAGCCTTATGTTTGCACCCCTTGAAAGGATATTTCCTTAAAGGTTTCCAAATATTTTGGCTTTGATTTTAGGTTACATTAATTGAATTAAACATTTGGGAACTATGGCTTGGGTGTTGTGATTTCATAACCTAAGTTATAGACATGAAGGTCACATAAGTCCATGTGTGTTGAGTCATTTCAAGTGTTATTTTATCACTTTTCATACTTCAAAACATAGAGAAAAAGTTGAGAGAAAGTTGTTGATAAGATCATTGTTCAAATGAAAACAATCGAAAAGCCAAAAGGTCAAATAGTCCCACATCCATTATTTTACATCCTACCTATTTGAAATCAAAAGAAAACAAACCATTAGGGTCATTCCTCCACTTAGACGTCTATGATATCAATAGTTACTTGGGACTCATAGATAGTACAAGTAAGCTTTCCCACAACATATCCTCTGGACAAGGAAGTGGAATATGGACCCTAGTTCTTAAAAATTTTGATTTCCAAGAAGTAGTACCATTCCAAAACAACACTCAAACCCTAGGGTCTTGAGCTTCACAAAAACCATCCCATAACACCATCAAACTTTATGATCATCTGGTGACCAACTGCACCAGTTCAACAACCAGATCTTGTAGCACCGATCCTTCAGCCTAGCCTCACATATATTGAAGGTGAAAAAATTGACATCATAAGCAGCTTGAGAACCTTCATTTTTTAGAAGAATGAAACACCCCACCAGTTTCTCACTACATAAATTGTCCTAGATGAAGAGGAAGAGAAAGCTAACATAGCAATAGAAAGACCTATATTACCACCACCCATGTGGCAATAAAATATCCCCTTCATGATATCACACAAGGTTAGGATCCCTAAGGTAAATTCCACAGGTCATCATTTCAAACTTAGGAATCTTACTCCAAAATATTTCAAGAAACACCTTTGGGTACTTCACAAAACTAGAACCAGGTTGGTATACAACTTTTACAAGCGTACTTCCATGAATAATACGAACTTGTATTCCTTCTACTATTGTCAGAATCCTGGTTTGTTCCAACAGTTCCAATATCTCACATAATCTAAAGGACAACATCATGTCTTTAGGATTTGAGTCACCTAGAGAGTTCAAACATTACACCACTCTCCCACAGGAACCCAAGTTATTTACGACAACCACGAGATCGCAACATAGGAAGAAAATGGAAGCAAGCAAGAACACCACCAATATCCCACCAACAAATGCCACGAACGATGAGAGTAGCCCATGGGGCTATAGGCCAAGTGACCTTGAAACTCCCCATAAGAGACTAGTGTACAAAGACACTTTCACCAAAGAATAACTAAACCGCAAATAGAAGGAGGTAATGGAACAAAGCAACCAAGACCCAAACAGAGTGGTTGTAGAGGAGATAGATAGTGAGGAAGAGATAAATGAGGAGGAACTGTTTGAACATTATAACAACCCCAAGGTCATCAAACTAATGGAAAGGTTGTTAAGAAAGGACCCAAACACCTATTTTATCAAGTTAGCACAAAGTGGTGCTAAATTACTCGTGGACTTCAACGTAGAGGCTCTCAAAGACCCCAATCTTATTCCCTTAGGGGATAAATCGGTTCTGTGACAAATAAACCAACCTCCTGATATGTTGAACATGCTACCTGTGTTCACACAAAATGGTGATCAACCCAAAGAGAACCCTGATAAGCTATTGTTAGGTCCCATTACTTTAGAATATAAAATATCAATAAGTCAATCGGGCAGTGTCTAAGGCAGTTTGCAATAAAAGATAATTTAGATAACTCATTTTAGATTTTTTGATTTCTTAAGACTACTTAAATTAATTTTAGTCTAAGGCTGACTAACTACTCAACTAGGAAACAATTTATTCTAAGAAAACTAGAAATATTAAACTAGAAAGCATAAGATAACTAATTTAGAAAGCATAACAACTAAGCTAGAAAGCACAGTAACAAGTAAACTGAACAGCTGATAAACTACGGAAGTGGAAAAATAAGTAAACAAACCATAAAAAAACCTCGTAAACAATACAAGATTCTAATAGTTGCAATAAGTAACTCATGATAATGGAAAACAAAGAGTGCTCCAGAACTTCAGACTCAACAACCGATAGACTTAACGAGTTCCTACTGAATGATTATCTATGTAACAAAAATGACATAACAGTAAGTACTTATCTATTTAAGCTATCCTCCCTCGAGTGGCCAGCTCGTGGGTTATCACATTCATTCTCAAGTCACATACACTACTAGTTCTGAAGTTCTTCCATTAAAGACAATTATCATCCATAGCTCAACAACTCAACAATTGACAAAAGATAGTTTCTTTATTCATAAGTATTCAAAGATCGTGTTAATAGCATAACATTACTATTGAGCGTCCCCCGTTCTAATTCAAAAAATTACATTTTTATAGAAAAAAATTAACTAAATCCTAGATTTTAGATGGCGTGGATAGCCATTGAAAAAGTTTATAACAGTTTACAACTAACTTCATTGTCGTTAAAAATCATTACATAAACATTAAAAATGCTCGAGACGAGCCATGAAGTCTTTGAATAAAAGAACAAAACAAAAATTAAACTAACAACAACTACATCCTCGGTTCATCAGCCTGATGTTCAGGAGTAGGTTCCCATCGTCTATCTTCAATCTTTACTAAGGCACATGTTGGTTAAACATTTTGAAACTGTTGCATGATGTTCGATTATTGCTCTACAAAAATACTCAAAATAACCCATTAAATCCGTATTGGTAGATTAACTCAATTAATCATAAGAAATAAAGTTTGTTTGATTTTCCTTAAAGATAAACAATTATCTCTCCTAAAGTTTAAATAATTAATTGGCAAAGACTTAGGATTGCGCTTATATAAATAGGCTTTTCTGGTATTATTATGATGAGGTTATTTTTACCTCATCAAACCCCTTATTCAAAAAACCAACTTAGGTTGAACAAGTAGTAGTGGCACAAATTTATCAAGGAGGGCCATCTCAGTATGAACCTCAAAAAAACAATCCACCTCCTGAGAAATATATCCCTCAAAAAACTTCAAGCGTCAACCTTGCCCAGAACAATCAATACCATCAACAAGGTGGAACACAGGGTCCCCCTCCGAACAATCAGTACCATCAACAAGGTCCCCCTCTAAACAATCAGTACCATCAATAGGGTGGAACATAGGGCCCCCCTCCAAATAATCAGTATCATCAATAGGGTGGAACACAAGGTCTCCCTCTGAACAATCAGTATCACCAACAAGGTGGACCACAGGTTCCCCTTCTGAACAAACAATACTATCAACAAGGTATCCTACAAATGATCATCAAGGTAACCTTCAGTTTAGTCCTACCCAACAGGATGTGCCACAGAGTGCCCTCCTTCAATCATTCCATCAACAAGGTATCTCGCAAACGCATCATCAGGGTAACCTTTAGTTTAGTCCTACCCAACAGGGTGTGCCAGAGAGTGCCCTCCTTCAATCGTCCCATCAACAAGGTATCCCACAAATGCATCATCGGGGTAACCTTCATTTTAGACCTAGCCAATAGGGTGTGCCACAAAGCACCCTTATTCAATCATCCCATCAATAATTTATCTTGCCAACGCATCACCAGGGTAACCATCAATTTAGTCCTACCTAGAAAAGTGTTCCATAGAGTGCCCTTATTCAGTCATCCCATCAACAAGGTATCGTGCCAACGCATCACCAGGGTAACCTTTAGTTTAGTCCTGTTCAACAAGGTGTGCCACAAAGCACCCTTCTTTAATCATCCCATCAACAAGGTCATCCACAAATGCATCATCAAAGAAGCCTTCAGTATGTTGTAACCCCAAAAAAAGGAGTTAACCCTCCTTATGCACAACAAGTAAGTAACCCTCCTTACATCCCATATGGCTATCAAGGTCTTGTATCTCCACAATACCCGATATATGACCAAAACCTAGTAGGGAAACAAGGTTATTACACGCAGGGTATGCAAACACATGTACCAAAAATGGAAATGGAACTAAAACTAGATGTTTTCAACCAACAAATAGTATATATGTAGATAGTAAAACAAAAGAAGACCTACACTCTACAAGAAATTTGTTTGTTCCCATTCGATCATTCCATCACGACACTACCCTTTCCAAAGAACTTTGAGATACCCAGGTTTGACAAAAAAATATAAAGGAGTAGGAGATCTAGTAGAGCATGTATGGAGGTACAAAACAATGATTCCTATCTCATGAGGATCTTTCCATGCAACCTTATAGGTCACACTATGGAGTGGTTCACCCGTCTACAACCTGGAATCATAACTTTTGATGAGCTATCTAGAAAATTTATAACCCACTTCTCATTTAACATAGAAAAATATGTCACCATCACAAGTTTTTCCATGATCAAACAAAACCAAGGAGAGTCCTTTACCTCATACCTAAAAGGATGGAGACACAAAGAGAGTCGGTGCAAATGGCCCATTCCAAACAAGGAGTTGGTGGATATTTTCATCACAAATGTCCCACTCGAAATAAACTACTAGCTCACTATGCTATGTTCTATAGACTTTGAGGAAACAATAAAAAATGGTTACATATTGAGAGAGCCCTCATAACAAGAGTAACCTTAAGAACAAACAACTCAAAAGATAGTCCCTCTAGTTCAAATGAGAAACCTAGAGTCTGGGCTAAAAACAAAAACATCACAAACGATGGAGTGGTAAACGCTAGAGCGGTATGGAATGCACAAAACACAAATAAAAAAAAACCATAGGTGGCACAAACAAGCTATGGTCCGAACAACACACAAAACAACCAAATTACCTATCCCAAGAATAATCAGGTTGTAAACCAACAAACATATAAGGGAGGGAAACAAAGGCAATATGATCAACCTACGAGACAATTCATTGTATTAGGTGAGTCACTTGAAACAGTCATGCGCAAGCTAGTACAAAAGAACCTCATCAAAATGAATGATCACCCAAATTATGAGGAACCTAGATTTAAGACACCATGGTACAATGAGAAAGACTGATGTGATTTCCATATGATCAAAGGACATACGACCAACAATTACATGCACCTCAAACATATCATCCAGGACTTGATACACAAAGGGGAAGTAGACGTTGAACATCGTCTCGGAAACAAGGACCTACAAATATACTCAAACCCGATCCCCAACCTTGCTAAGAAGAATGATAAAGTAAAGGAACAAAAGTACTGTTGATGGTGAAAATGACACAAACAACGTTAAAACAGAGTATTTCTACTCTATTTCTCCTGAAAAAGAAAGACAACATATAGTAGCCTAACTCCCAAGGTCCTGGTAGCTGGTTCTCAACTATCTGGTGTCACTCAATCAGTTCATGCAACTGTAATGTTCAAGGGGCCTGTGTTGGTAACAAAAGATTCAAGCAATGACTCATTTTATCAAATCGTTCTTGTAAACAAAGGGGGTTTCAAACAAAAGAAAAAGATAGATCAAAGGGTAAACCAGTAAGTATGAATCAAATTTATCTAGCATCTAGACATAAAACTTCAACGATGAATGTTTTCTAATAGATCACAAAACCAAATCCTGACACAATTTACAGAATAAACTATACCATTGCATGCATCTAAGGTGCTTAATTTAATACCACTATTCACATATCACAACTATCTCCACGATTTCAAAAGAACACACATCCATTCATTGCCAAGGTCATAGATCAACAGATTTTAATAACTTCAATTCAATGATAATCTAACAAGATAATCCTTAAATTTGGTTTCTTCTAATGAATTTCATCACATAAGAAACTAGCATGCTTTAGCACAATCACTGGCATTCAAATAGATTATAACTTATCAACCTTATCAAGTAAAACTCCATTCCAACACCATATTGCGTAAAAAAAAAACTTGTAATTTTATTAACTGTAAAGTATCTAGTAACAATGTATCTCAGTAATCACTACAAAATTATATCTCCTAATATCAGGTAAGACAATTCTATTCTCAATTAGCCGACCCTTACAATATGATACCCAAAGGGTATTTATAGATATACAAAAATTCAAACTCCACTTCTATTTTAGGTCATCCACCTTTTTAGGAACTAAAATTCTCTTGGAAACTCAGATCATTTTGATCTTGAGTTCTTACATTAGACATTCAGTTAAACTAGAGAATAGAAAATAGAAAAGAGAAACATGCCATGCGCCTCAAAACTGTCAGTGATGCATGCAACATGCAAAGAAGAAGGAAACCATGCGGGCAAGAGATTTATGCATGTGAAGCTGGATCTATAATGAACTCATCATAACTGGCGAAGACCTGCTGTAATATATCTATTTCTGGCCCATCAACCCAGTTGTCCTCAAACTTAATTCGCTCTAACTCTTTTGCAGCAAACCCTCTCATACCTTTTATCTTTGTCAACTCTCTTCTAGCAGCTTTTATTTCTTCCTTGACATCCATCAGTCGATCTATCATCAAATCTTTGCCATCATCTCCTTTCTGCATGAGTCCTCTAAATCTTTCATCCCATTTCTCTTTGATCTGACTCAAAGGCATGCCTTCCTTGGTTAATACATTTACATCTACAATGATAGCAATGACTGCTTCCAGCTCCTCAAACTGTTCAGTTAGATTATTAACAGCCTCTTGAACCTCATTCCTATGTTTACACAAGAAATTTTCTCTGAATCATAGTATACGAGAGGTTTTTCCAACAAAATCTTTATTATCTTCCTCAAGTATTGACTGTTCAAGAAGAGTAGTCAAAGGCAATGTATTAACTTTCTCTAATTTCTGACTATATTCTTTATACTCCTCTTCTTTTTTTTCCGATGCTTCAATATACTGGTGCATTTCTCTTATCAACTCTTCAGTGCCTTTGTAAACTTCAAAACCCTCAACCAAAACTTCACCTACCTCCCGATTCAACTTGTCTACCCATTTGTCTACCATCTCCGCTTTACCTCTTACCTGCACCAAATCATCTACCTCCTTTTTGCTTAACAAAATAGGAGTCTCAATGGTCATTACCTGTTGTGATCTCGGAGAGGAGACACTTTTCAAAAATGAATGCAATTGATCCAACTGAGCCTTAAGCTCATCTTTCTTCTATTTATCTTTTAACATTCTTGACTTAGTTGTTGAAGCCACCACATCAATTAGGTTCATCTGTTGATTCCTAGTGGGCCTTCCCAAGTTGACAGTACTCAACTGATAATCTGTTAGCTGCATGTCCCCTACCTCCTTTTCTGTCATTGGCATGGCACACTCAGCAACAATCTCTCCTTTGTTCATGAGTCTGGTAGAGTGTAGAATCTTGGCCTTATTTTTAGGCCTCTCTTGTTCAATCTCCTTCATCATTTTCTCCCAATTGAGAGGTTGGGAAGGTGTTACTGCCCTTTTCTGTAGGTCCAATTTTAACCAAGTGGGAGCACTTGGACCAGCAGGCATCATGGTGGAAGAAGAAGTAATGGTAGAAGGTGGCTGCATATATACCTGGGATTGAGAATCAACCCTTGGTTCCTCTTGTTGTTTTTGCACCACATGCATCTGCACAAGCCTTTCAGCCTCTTCCCTATCTTTTTGTTCCTGTATCTTCTTATCTTCCTCTTCTTTCTTCAACCTCTCTTCCTCCAATCGATCTCTCTCCACTTTTTCCCTTTCCAATCTTTCCTTTTCTATTCTTTCTTTCTCTAGAGCTTCCTTTTCTAGTTTCTCTTTCTCTAAAGCCTCTAGTCTTTCCCTCTCTAGTCTTTCTGCCTCCAAAGCCTTAAGCTTTTCTGCCTTTGCTTCTTCTTCTTGTTGCATCCTAACCAGCTCTTCGACATCCTTTTCCTTTCTTAATCTTTCAGCTTCTTCTTCTTTTCGATGAGTTTCTTCTGCAAGTTTCAACTTAGCAACCAAGACTTCTTTCTCCCTCCGGTTTCTTGCCTTCTCTTCTTCAAGGTCATGAATCTTTTGTATTAGTTCCAACTTGTCATTCTCTTCTTTAACCTTGAGTTCATGTTCTTGTTTCCTTTTTTGTCTCTCTACCTCATCAGCTGCTGCCTTAGCTTCAATTTGTTTGGCTTTTAATTGTTGTTCGTGCAGTATAGCATCAGCTTGTGCCTTGGCATCAATTTCCTTTTGTTTCTCTAATACTACAGCCCTTGCATTAGAATCCTTTTTTGCCTCTTCAAACAATGTCCATTGATCTTCTTGTGTCAAAACCTGCTCAATATCCTCCTCTAGAGGCATATTTTCTTGCATATCTTTTTCTGACTCGGTCTTATCTGAATATGTTCCAACATCATGAATCTCTACCCCTTTCCCCTTTATGGATTCAACTATGTCATAAAGAGTTTCCTTTTCCACCTCTTTACCTTGCCACTTTGCTACTGGGACTTAAGTAGAAGATTTTCCTAGGGCCGGTGTTGAAACAACTGATCCTATTTGAGCCTCTTCTTGTGTTTCCAATTCATCACCTGCTGCTTCAAGTTCTATCTCTTCAATGTCTGGAGGAAAGAACTCCAAAGGCTCTTTAGGAGGTGTCTTCCTTTTGATCCTTTTGTATCCCTTACCCTTCTTAGGGGCTGGTCCTTGAGGAGTCTTGGTTCTTAGAACTAACCATTGCACACTCCTATCCAAAACTGTCCTTCTAATCTGCTTAATATCAATGGTTTCCTCACTGTCCCAGTCAATTGGATCTAGACTCTTGGTGCCAATGTTCAAAGCTTCATAGGATGGATCCAATACAATTCCATCATCCACCAATGTGTTAGGAATGTTATCTTTAACACCAAGCTCTGACATGAGTGAGACAAATAATCTTTCATAATTCTTCTCTCTTAGATCATACTCATCTTGTCGGTCACTCTAGAAGTCTTCCAACAAATTGAAATGTTTGTCAAACACCGAAGGAAACAAGGCATACATCCTACCCTTTAGGTCAAAATACTTACGAGCTGTGTATAAACCCAATTTAAACTGTATCAGCTCCCTGCAAACAACCTTTGCTCCTACCAGATGCTGACAGCCATACTCGCCCAACTTCATGGGAAACTTGTGACATCCTGTCTTATGCTTTAAGCCAAACCGAGCATTAACTCCAAGAGCCTGATATACAAATTCCATCAACACTATTCTGTTATTGCAACACCTTGGAAGCAGATGTGGATGACCTTCAAAACCAGCTAACCTAAAATATGTGAATTTGGGGTATTGAATGTACCAACATCCCCATTCAGCAATGAATGCCATGGCTTCTTGACTCAACCTGTACCCTGCATCTCCATTCAATTGGTTGATGACTATATATGAATGCATCATTGACTCTTCTAAACTAAGTCTAAAGAACATGAAGAGACAACTGGTCATAATGCTCACACACCTTCTTTTGTCCATCCAAGACTCCCATTATGCCCACTCTGTTCAAACCTGGGAAAATACCCAACCTTGTCGCTGCATATACAATATAAGAAGTCATAAAGAAACACTTAGTGCCTCTGATGTTAGTCAGTTGATCATGGATAGCATTTGATATGATCATAGGCCAATCAAAATGTTGGGCTCCATTTAATATTTTCTGGGTGAAAGGAAACATCCACTCCTTGAACCGAAATGTATCTCTCTTCCCAAAAACTCTAGACAGCATCATGATTAAATCTGATACCTCCTTATAGAAATCTGCCCTCTTTGGCTGGTCCACAAGCTTGCTTAGAGACTTATTTTCTATCTTCAACCACTTTTTGTTCAAATGAGACTTATTGGAGTCCTTATACTTACTATATTTTTCCTAGGCCTCTGCCTCATCCAACTGCACCAAGTTCTTAGGATCCGGGACATTGAATATACTTTGCAATGCTTGGGGAGTAAGATCAATAATCACATTGTTTTGGGAATCCATGCACTATCTAGTAACAGGATTGTAGGCATTGGCTACTGTTAAGATCAACTCTGGGCATTGGATTTACAAAGGAAACAAAGTGATATGAGCCAAACCAAACTCAACAATCCTCTTCATTCTAGGCGTCACATCCTCATTGAACGTCTTAGCATATGCCTCCTCAAAGTTGTACTGGCCTAAGTTCATGTCAGTGATGTCTGACCAGTCGGATTCCACTTTGCTTACTCTCACAACAGGACTCCTGTGATTATACCTCAAGGTATAAGGCAATTGTTCAGGCTTGATTTTCTTTGGTTTAGGCGCTGCCTTTGATGTTCCTGCAGGCCAATTCCTTTAAGCAGCTTCTCCTAATGTTCCTGACATTTTCTAGCTTTCTTTCCACAAAAACCTCTAATTAGATCTCTGAATATCATCATAAAACATGCTTTAAAACCATACCTTTCATGTATACATCAAAGGCGGAACTAGGCAGAAACATATTCTAAATAGTCTCTTTTAACACATTGTCGGGATCGGAGTCGAAACTGGAATGGTAACTCTACTAACAAGAAGTGGGCTTGGAGTCAAAAATGAAAATGTGATCGGAACCGGAACTGGAATGGAAACAAACTTGGTTTTCCTTAGATTTTCTATTTCATATTCTTATTTCGTTTTGATTATGCTCCCGTCTAGGTTATCGTTATTTTGAAAGAAGGCTTCTCACTATAAGCGGAGCCAGAGACGGGATGGAAATGGAATCAATACCTTTTAGAAAACATAATTTTTCAAGTTCAAAATCGATTCTGATCCTGCTTCTGCCCAGGTTGACCATGACGTCATAAACGACTTCATCAATTTAATGTAGAACTTCATGGTTTCAAACTAGGTGATTTTGAAAATGACATGGGGCTAACCTAGAACTCCATATGACCAGGGGCAACTATATTTTAGGGCATCATACTTTAATATTTTAAATGTGATCACAAAAACACACGAAACCCCAATCTAGAACACGTGATATAAAAATTAGGGCATGAATTTAACCCTTGCTAATTTAACCTAACGAATGCGCAATGAAACCTAAGTGAAAAAAATAGATCTTATAAACCCTAACCTACTGTAAAACATGAATTTAATCTACCTCACTATGAAAAACCCTAACTAAATCTACACATTAAAAACCTTAACCCAGCACGACATGATCACGACAAAACATGAAAGCGACCGTGCCCTAACTTACTATAAAACCAGAAACTCAAACATAAAAATCAAGAACAACAAACAAAAAGAAAGAACACAAAGAAAACAAACACGCAAACTCAAGAAAGCGATCCTGTTCAAAGATCCAAATCAAACAATACGAACGAAGAACATGAAAGCAAAATAAAAGAAACAAAGAAAAGAACCCTACCTCAAATGCAAGACCTGGCTAACCTTCTGAATTGATTTGCAACAATTATCTCCTTCTCCATCAATCAATTCGCTCAGATGGACTCCGCAGCAGCTCTATTTCACTCTTCTAGTTTTTAAACAATGATAATAATGATACGTTAATCCTTAATGAAGGTAAAAATTAGAGTTCTTACCTATGCCAAGTTGCTATCATTAATGCATTAAATGCAGTTTAGGCGAAGTCAGAACTGAAAGAGAACCAACACTTCACTGCAGTGCGACTTCAGTCAAAAAAGTCAACGACCCAAAAGCGGCGGGGGCGGAATCAAAATGGAAACTGATTCAGAAACATAAGAAATTTCTTAACTTAGTTCCCGTTCCGAGTCCGGTTCCGCCGACATAGCATAAAACAAAACAAAACACAAAAGGTGAAATAAAAGACCGATATAATAAAACTTCACAAAAGGACATAGACTTAAAACAAAAGTTGAAAAAGTGGAGGCGAAATGGATTTTGATTTTGCAATTTTTAATAAACACCAACTTAACGCCCACTCCGACTCCGGCTTCGATAACGATAAAGCAAAAAGGTCAAAAGAAAGACTATCGGGATGGGGGACGGAGAGAGCTTTTGAAAGAAGTTTTAGAACCTGATTTGGTTCCGGCTTCGATTCCGATAGACTAAACCAAAAACAAAACAAAGTGTTGGAAGCAAACGACTCCAAACTTTGTTTGAAAATCAACAAAAGATAAAAACACAAAGGGGGACCCATTTTGACCAAGGAAAAAGATGGGGTGGTTATGCAAGGCATAACAAGTACCACAATGCTAATTACACATACAATGACACAATTTTAGGTACCATCTCACAAGTTTATGACAATAGGTCCAATGCAGTAACAATACAAGGAGGAGACAATAACTGCAACATGACTACCCATCGAGGAAGAGTTACAATACAAGGAGTACAATCAAGTCACCAAGTGAATACAACATTTTGGAACAGTTAAAGAAGACACCTACCCTCATCTCGATTCTAGAATTGTTAAAACTATCACTCACACATAGGGAGATATTAGAAAAAGCATTGGAAATGTCAATCCCTAATGACCTCGATCCTAGTTAGTTCTAAGCCATGGTTGGAAAAATCATTGCAAGTAATCAGTTCGTCTTTCCAGAGAAAGATCTACCACAAAGAACATTCCACAATCAAGCTCTATACATAGAGGCTGGTGTTCACAAGAGCATGGTCAAACGAGTATTGATAGATAATGGTGCACGTTTAAACATCTATACCTTGAAATTCATCAAATAGTTGGGGTATTCTAACGACGTGATTGAAAAAGGAAAGAGTATCACCATAAGGGCCTATGATGACTTGGAAATAAATTTTGAAGGAACAGTTAGTTGTCGGTGCAGATAGGACGAGCTATAACAAAAACTACTTGTCAAGTACTAGATCTTGAGTTTCCATACAACCTACTCTTGGGACACCCTTGGATCCACACATTACAAGCAATCCCTTCCACTTTTCATCAATGCCTAAATTTTCCCCATGAAGGAAAGGAAGTAACACTATATGTCGATCCTGAACCTTTTCATTTTTGTGCCAAGTTGGAGGAGAAGTACAATAAAATCCAGCGTGTGCCTAGCAATGATATATCTTTTCATTCATTTTCTTATGTTGACCCTTCCATGCTTCCATCAACCTCTACAAAGGACACATCAAGTGAGAAACTGAAAATGAAAGCTAAAATTCAAGTACTTGACAAGGGTAATGGAAACTACCATTTTAACCAAGCATTCTACATCGACATGCTTCCACCAACATCAAGAGTATATGGAGGTCCAAAAGAGATCGAGATAGTACAAATGATAGCCAAACCCACTATCCTTAATAGATGGGGAGACATGAAAGATGAAGAAATATTTGAAGAGGACCTTTCATCCATGATCTACAAGGAGGACCAAAAAGAACCAAAAAAGTCACAACCCATTTTAATTGATCCTAACACTAGAGGTTATCAATTATTCAAAAAAATGGGATACAATCAAATAGGTGGCCTTGGGATACATAAACAAGGCTGATCAAAGCCTATCATAGTGGAACAAAGGCAGAAAAATATGGGGCTAGGGTATAAACCAAAATATGTGGTCATTCCAAAAACTAAACGAACCTCTTGGAAGAAATGAGAAACTTTTTCTAGTGTTAAGGCACTGGATATCTATCATGTCATGGACAACAAGTTTCCCATCAAAGAATTATTTGATAACTTTAGAATTGATAGGTTCCCTCTCCAATACATGGAAACCATTCCCAGCATCTATTACCATTTTGAAATGGACTCTAATGAATACAAATGGGATTCTCCTTCCTTCGTCACCGGATATGATTTCCCCACTTCTAGTAATGATGACCTAGATACCCAGTGGGAACAAGATACTAGATCCATATTAACCCTTTCACCTACTTCTGTAAGCTTTGCTGACCAAGATGATAGTCTCCCACTCTGTTACCCACAACTCATAGATTGGGATCAACAACAACATACACCTATTCTAGATCAATTCCAGATCGATGAGGCAATCATAGAGTTCATGGGACTTTGAATAGACATACCAGCAGGAGATCACAAAGCAAGGTTCATCATGGATCTAGAACAAGAGGCATACTTTGGTGGAGAGATTGAGTCTTCTAGTCGCAAAAGTGAAAAAAAAAAAAGATCCTCTGGGGAAAACCACACTGTGGCTCTATCGGATCTAAAAAAGAGAAAAATAAAAGATGCATCCAAAGGTGAAAACCTCCTAGAGGCACCCGAGGATGGAGGATTCAATCTCCCCATATCTAAATGTCAAGAAAGATCAACACTCCTTGTAGAAGAATCAGAATCCATAAATGTTGGCACAACAGAGGACCCAAAGATAACATACCAAGTCGTATCACTTCATCCTAAGGAGAAAGTGAATTTCACAAAATTCATCAATGAGAGAAAGGTAAACTTTTCCTAGACCTATACTAACATGCCTGGACTAGATCCAGCATTAGTGGTGCATCATCTAGATGTCGTCCCTGGAGCAAAGCCTAGCAAGCAAAAAATCATAAAAATGCATCCTCAAATAGAATTACTACTAAAGGTAGAACTAAAAAAGCTACTAGATGTGGGTTTCATTAGATCCATCGACTATCCATAATGGATATAAAATATAGTACTAGTTTCCAAACCTATTGGGGGCATAAGGATATGTACAGAATTCAAAGACTTTAACCAAGGCTCGTCCAAAAGATGACTTCCTATTTCCAAGCATTGACATGATTATAGATCTAACAACAGGGCATGGGATATCCTTAATGGATGGTTTCTTTGAATACAACCAAATAAAGATCTCTCCAGATGACCAACACAAAACAACATTCACTTGTGCTTGGGGGACTTTCTGTTGGAATGTAATTCCTTTTTGTCTAAAGAATGTAGGAGCAACCTATCAAAGAGCGATGACTACCATATTCCATGACATGCTACACATAATCATGGAGGACTATGTGGACGAAATCCTAGCAAATTCAATCAAAAGGGTAGATCACTTGACAAACCTAGCAAGAGTGTTTGATTGACTGGAACAGTACAATCAAAGACTCAATCCTAAAAAGTGTGTGTTTCGAGTAACATCTAGAAATTTGTTGGGTTACATAGTGTCAAGAAGAGGAATAGAAGTGGATCCTACAAAGGTAAAAGCTATAATAGAGATGCCTCCTCCAAAGACACTAAAATAATTGATGAGCCTACAAGGGAAGCTATAATCCATCAGGTGATTTATCACACAACTGGCAGACAAGTGCCACCCTTTCACTCATCTCCTACACAAAGACATCACCTTCAAGTGGTATGGGAGATGTGACCAAGCATTCCAACAATTCAAGGAGTACCTACTTACTCCTCCTATACTCACTCCACCTATTCCAGAAAAGGAGATGATACTTTATGTGTCTACCACACAAGCAACATTGGGAGCTCTCTTGGCCCAACTAGATGATAACAATAAAGAAAGGGCAGTCTACTATATTAGCAGAACATTGGTGGGCTATGAACTAATCTACTCACCCATTGAAAGAGCATGAATCTCAATTGTGTTTTCAACACAAAATTTGAGAAATTACATCTTAAACAGAAAGGTGAAGCTGATTTTGAAGGTGGACCCACTCAAATATTTACTAACAAAGGTAGCCTTAAAACCTTGAATAGCCAAATGGGTGAGATCCTAAGTGAATTTGATATAGAGTACATGGATAGGAGAGTTATAAAGGGACACGTCAAAGCAGACCAACTAGTTGAAGCACCCATAGATGATCATAAACCTCTCATAGTGGATTTTCCAAATGAGAGTGTCTTAATGATAGAATAGATAGGCCAATGGACTATACTTTGATGGGTCCCATACTCAACATGGTTTTGGAGAAGGTATTTTATTTCTCACACCATAGGGAGATAGTATACCCAAGGCCTACACGATTGAATTCCCCTACACAAACATCTTAGAATATGAAGCTCTTATCATGGGGCTCAAAATGGTGATCGAATGGAGAATAAAAGCTACATGTCTTTGGAGACTCTCAGCTAGTAATCAGATAGGTGAACGATGAATACCAAACAAAAGATGACAAATTTCTACCATACAAAAGAATGGTGGACTATTTCGAGTAGTACTTCATCAAAATAACCTTTGAGCAAGTTCCCCAGATCAATAGCAGAGCTACCGATGCAATGGAAATGATACGATTGTTGCTCAATATTCCTTAGAATGTGCCTAAATATGAGTTCCTTGTGGAGCAACTACATGTGCCTGCATTTGAAATCCCAAAATAAAAAATGGTATGTGTTGTTTTTGGTCCTAACTCCCCATGGTACCAAGATACTTTTGACTATATCTAGAATGGTATCATACCACTTGACTTAATGACTACTCAGAAGAAAACCTTCACCTGTAGAACTTCTCGCTTTATGATCCTAGAAGAAACCCTATATCGTCATAGTTTAGATGTTGTGTTACTTTGGTGCCTTAATGTAGAAGAATCACAAATAACCTTGCAAGAGGTCCACAAAGGTATTTGTGGATCCCACTCTCGTGGACCTAACCTAGTCCAAAATTTTCTTAGAAAGGGATACTATTGGCTCTCCATGGAGCATGACTGCATTCAACATTCTAGAAGGTGTCAAAAATGTCAACAACATAGTGATCTAGTTCATGCACCAGCACAAGAGTTGAGACCCATCATGACACCATGGCCTTTTTTGCAATGGGGATTAGACTTGGTAGGTAAGATATCACCCACTTCATCCAACAAGCATAAATTCATTATCACCACAATAGAGTGCTTCACTAAATGGATAAAGGAAATTCCATTGGCCTATATGACCAGAAAATAGATATCAAAATTCATTTTGAATTATCTCATTTGTAGGTATGGAATCCCACAAACAATTGTAACAGACAATGGCACCCCATTTAAGAATCAAGATGTCCAGGAACTCTATTTCAAGTTCTCTATCCAACATATATTTTCCACGCCCTACTATCCTCAAGGAAACAGTCAAGCAAAGGCATCCAATAACAAAATCCTGAAACTACTGGAAAAGACTGTCAATGATGTCGTCCATGATTGGCATTTGTAGCTAAATCTAGCCTTATGGGCTTATCAAACCAGCATTCGCACACCCTTTTCCTTGGTCTACGGATTAGAAGCTATATTACCTATTGAGGTCAAAATCCCCTCATTATGAGTCTCATTAAAAGGCATGGTCAACAATGAAGAATACAAAATATCCAAACTGAATGAATTAGAGATCCTAGATGAGAGGCGTTTGAGTGTGTTAAACCATCTACAGGTTTATCAAAATCTGCTCAAACGAAACTATGACAAGAGAATCAAAGACAAGAACTTTCAAGTTGGTGACTTAGTCCTCAAGGAGAATCAAAAGATACAATTGAATCAAGATGGCAAGGGAAAATTTAAACCTAACTGGTTAGGCACATTCATCATCACAACAAGCTATGACCCTAGGGCATATCAATTGGATACTCCCGAAGGAGAACCTCTGGCTAAACCGTTGAACAAAAACCACCTCAAGAATTTCTATACATGAAGCACATCAAAATACCCGAGGAAAAAGGGTAAAAATCCAAAAAAAAAGGAAAAAAGAGATAAAAAATACAAAAATAAATAAATAAATCAAGAAAAACAGTAAAGAGAAACAAATTTTTCTTTGAGTGAAAACCACTTTGTGGTGCTCCTAAAATAGGTACCATAGTGGAAACTTGGAAAATAGGTGCTATGTGTGAATAAAACTTGCATCATTATCTATCAGTACTTTTTCACAACATCTACCCATTCGTTTCATAAATCATGTATCCAACCATGGCTTGTCACTGTTAAAGGTAAGTCATTTTATTGGAGGCAACTTCCCAAATCTGGTCATGGATTAGATCTTGCAAACATCCAATCATGGTCATAAAAAAAAAAAAGTCCAAAAACACTAGAAAACAACAAAAATTAAAAACATGTGAAAAAACATAAAAAACAAAACAACATCATTGGATTATTCCTTTGCTCAAATAGTCTAAGATATCAAAATTTTCTTAAACCTCACAACCAGTTCAAGTTAATTTCCCACAACATATCCTCTAGACACAAAAATGGGATATCAATCCAAGCTATCGATTCTGTTCAACCAAAAATAATTCATGCTTTGAGTCAAATAGTTGAACTACATGTTCTCTGCGTGTACAATATAGGCAAGGATTTTTTAGCCCCTGAGACCCTAGGCCAGTCCCCTTAGTTCTTCAACATGCTTTATTTCAACTTAGTCAAAAAAATACCAAAAATCCCAAAATATTCACAAAATAGAAAAGGTCAAACCAAGCAAACTACGAGCCTCTGCATGTACAAAGTAGGCAAGGATTATCTTTGATGAGCCCTCGAGGCCCTAGGTTAGTCCCCTGAAAACAAATAAAAACAACACCATAAAAACTTAGAAAATAAAAAAAACCCATCCCACCATCAAAATCCATGATAAACATTTCATCCATAATAAATGAATCACCACAATAATCCTTTGACAAAGCAAACAAACCAACAAAACAAACATCAAAAGCTAGAACTTTCAAGCAACCAATCGCAAAAGCTCTGACTATAAACAAAAGGAAACAATTTCCAAGTATCAACTACCTATCTTTTTTACAAGTCCCAACAACATCCTGAGATATGCCATAACAAATTTGTTCCTACGATAGACATGATCAACAACGGATAATAGCCCCACCCCAAACAAATATGGCAAGTGATACTGCAACATTTTTTTATCTTTTTATGGTCTTATTTTGTGATTTATTTTATTGACTCATTCCCAAGATCTCTCGAGGATGTCCATAAGGATTTAGAGAAGAAGGAATGGGGGAAATTGAGCGTCATTTTGATTTGATGTTTGTAAGATATTTTTGTAATACTACCACATAAAATACTTGATTTATTAAGTATGGAATTTGTATTAAAATAGTTCGTGAAACAGTTACATGCTAGGTGTTCTATACCTCTCTGTGTGACTGGTCCAAAATGTTTTTCATGCAACCCCCTATACTTTAAACAAAGTTTTTGTATGTCTGGTATGAAAAAAGATACTCTTTGTTTGTAGAGTCAAAGTCCACGCAAACGATACAAAGTCATCTTGGTAATTTATACCCTGATGCATCATAATTTTTTGCTACATCAAATAGGGTTGTTCAAACCATGAAGTCTCTAAAGCAAAGAAAAATCAACTCATCAACCACTACCCATCGTCAATATTTCTTCTAATTAACATCACATTTCTATCCATCATCAATATTTCTTCTAATTAACATCACATTTCTATCCATCATCAATATTTCTTCTAATTAACATCACATTTCTATCCATCATCAATATTTATTCTAATTAACATCACATTTCTATCCATCATCATATTTCTTCTAATTAGCATCATAATTCTATCTATCATCAATATTTATTCTAAATTAACATCACATTTCTATCCATCATTATATTTCTTCTAATTAACATCATAATTCTATCTATCATCAATATTTCTTCTAATTAACATCACATTTCTATCCATCATCAATATTTCTCCTAATTAACATCAAATTTCTATCCATCATCACATTTATTCTAACTAACAAACATCATATTCCTTCTACATAACATCATATCTCTATCTATCATCAACTTTTATTATGATTAACATTCATCCTACATAAAACATCATCAATACTATATCCATATTGCATCCACAAATGTTATTAATACATATCATGATGATAATAAACCAATATAAACATCATGTATCATGTATGGGGTATTCACTTACCAACATAAATCACATCATAAAAAAGACAAAGTATGATTCATCCATCCACATCAAATTCATACATTAGAAAAGCAAAAAAACACATATAAAAATACATCATCATATATTGCCATGACATAAGCATAAAATGAGGTTGAATTGAAGAAGGTATATCTCATATATATCATCGTCAAAAAGGGAATATATCATAAGTACATAATCTGTAGTGACACAAGTGTGATAGGATAATACGAAATCATAACACATACACGAGGTCTCGACTAGACCAATGAATATATATAACACATGTCTAGAAAATGCCTTTGCGTCATGAAACAGCGTGAAGATCAAATACCCAAAAAAAGAAAGAAAGAAAGAAAGAACCCAATAGGAAGGACGGAACACTACTGACCGCCAAAAATATTTGGTTGTCTCACAGACTGATCACCTACACCTACACCACCACTTCCATCACTCGCAGCACTCAACTCCCCGAATAGTGGACATCGAAAGGCCCTAGGAACAGTAGCATCATATAAGGTCTGATAATAGGTGGATGTCTATAGGAACTGATCTTGCTCAGCTCGCATACTATCATTCTCTACCCATAGATTATCTCTCTTTGCTATCAGTAACAGTACTTGGGCCTCTACAACATTTCATTGGTCGATCTCGCTCTCTCGCTCAGCCCTCAAGGTATCTACTAAAGCCTCCATAGCCTATCATCGTGCAATCTCTGGATCTTTGGCAGAAGTCATCTGAGCTAGCAATATATCAACATCCCTAGCTAGTGGAGGAGGACCCAGAACCTATCATTGAACCTATGCAAGAGGCACCCACTCATCCTAAATACCATGTGCCTCATCACGTCGAGCCCAATCCAACTGCTCTGTGAGAACCTCAACGCGTTGTCACTCCCTGCAACGACCTGTAATACCTGCTCTACCCACAATGGGATCAACCCAAGGATTAGTAAACCTTAAAGGCATGTGTTGTACCCACCACTCATCATAATCACGAGTAGTACCTAGATCTACCACACCAACTAGGGCAAGTGCGCTGAACTCAACGACAACAATATCTATATCAGCCTAGAGATCCCATATGTGGAACTCCCGAGTATTCCAACCAAACTGAGTTGCATACACATCAAGAACCCGCCCTAGTCTCTCTTTGAACTGGTGACAAACTCAGTTTGGTAGATAACGCTCTATCACAGAAGGCGAATGACCAATCAACCAATAGGTCTATCGATAGTAAATAAAATTATGAGCATCCTCTGGCCAAATGTCACAACTCATATAAGGTCTCCACATGAAACTGAGCATCTCATCAAACATACGACACTAATAAGGAAGGTACCCAAGCAAGGTGTAATGCATAAAGTCCCCATAATGATAAGAGTATGGATCATTCGGAGAAAGATCCTTTATCCCATTCGGATGAGTCACTGCAATATGCTCCCATGCCCAAACGTGCAAAAGTGAAACACCTGCAGACATAGACTTCCCACCCTGATACACCACCTCGTGCATATATCAGTAAAGATGACAAAGCAAACAAGAACCCAAGCATATCTCATACCATGCTCTAGCATACTTGATACATGTACCCCAACCCACAACAAACTGTCAACCTCACCTATCAGGAACAACTAATCTTGATACCAGACCACAGAGAACAAGTACAATAGGATTTGTGTTGTCAGAAAACCCAGATAGATCAACCTCTAAATCATGTACATCCAAGTGTGCAACACCTAACAAATGTTGCATAGCATGGGCACCTCATCGAACATGATACATAACAAGCTCACCATGAATAGGAAGACAAAGTATCCTCCAAACATCCTCAAGAGTAATAGTAGCCTCCCTTGTAGGCAAATAAAAGGAAGATGTCTTAGAGTGCCACCTCTCCACAAGTGCAGTCATCATCATTGTATGAGCCCTAATCAAAGGAATGTAACAAATATAGCGTAATCTCATGGCATTAAGCAATTCCCACTCCAACACACCAAAATGGGTAATCGGATCGAACAAGTGGCGAGGATGTCTCTCTCTCGTCATAAGTGCTCTAAGACTCACCTATAATCATTATAAACCAGGATGTTAGGGTTTCACTCTAAACATGTAAAGCAACACAAAACGACATGAGCATGATGACAAACAACATTTAGGATGACAAATAGATACATGGTAGGGTTTAGAACAAATTCTAAAAGAAAACAAAAGAAGGAGAAGTCAGCTGCTAGGTTCTTGAGAAAATGCTCAACAAATAATAGACAAGGGCATTGTTTTTAGGCAAGTGCATAGGTTTAGGTCAAGTGCATAAAATAAGAGCATTGTTTTCAGGCAACTACATAGTTTTAGGTCAAGGGCATAGTTTTAGGTTAAGTGCACAATTCTTGGTCAAGAGCGCAGTTTTCAGACAACTGTGTAGTTTTTTTTCAAAAGCATAAAACAAAAGCACAAATTTCAAGCAACTGCACTATTTTAAGACAACTGCACATTTTTGACAAGGCAAAGGCATGAAAAATGATGCAACTACACAAGAATCACAAAAAATGTGCTATTTATTGTAAGAACTTTGTACACACATAACGAGAAAAAAATGATGAAAGAAAAAAGCGAGAAGGTACATACCGGGTCACTAACACCTTAAGGCTATCCAAACTCCCGAACAAGCTCAGAACGATGTGGGGAAACCTTGAGTCCTGACATTGTTCCTCAATAACTGACAAAATGTGAAATCTACAGACAAGAATTAGCAAGAGGATCAAAGCATAAATGAGACAATTTAAAGAAAAATTGCCTATATAACACCTCAAGAGTACCCTAATTTCACTTAGGGAACCTTCCTACTTTCAAATTAGAAGCTCTGGGAAGCATCGAAACGAGAAACGAAGCATCTATTGATATAAAATTTCATCTGAAAACATCGAAATTGAAATATAATAGTGTCAAGAGCCTGACCTCAAAGCTTGAAACTTTCGGTCAACCTCTCAAGGGGGCAGCATAGATTCCTACCATTATTCCACTAAATGCCGAGGAACAATGGGGCATAGTTCTTTTTCAAAAACCTGATCTTAAAAACAAAATCTTTGAAACAAAGCAACCAGTACTTTGTATCAAAGAGGGGCAAAATGTAGACATGTAAAATTGACTTAACACCTATCACACACCTTGAACAACATCAAACAACCTCAAATAGCATCAAACAACATTAAACATCATCTCAGAACATCCCATAACATCTCAGAATGACTCAAAATTGTCCTGTAACATCTCAGAATGACTCGAAATCATCTTGAAACATCCTATAACATCTCAGAATGACTCAAAATCATCTCGCAACATCCTGTAACATCTTAGAATGACTTAAAATTGTCTCGTAACATCTTAGAATGACTCAAAATCATCCCAAAACATCCTGTAACATCTCAGAATGACTCAGAATCATTTCGAAACATCTCGTAACATCTCGAAATGACTTGAAATTATCTCGTAACATCTCAGAATGACTCAAAATCATCTCGGAACATCCCGTAACATCTCAAAACCATCCTGAAATGTCTCAGAACATCTCAAATCATCTTGTAACATCTCAAAATCACCTCGAAATATCTCAGAATCATCTCGTAATGTCTCAGAACTTCTCATTACCATCCTGAAATAACTCAAAATCGTCCCATAATGTCTTAGATTGTCTTAGAATCATCCCATAATGCCCCACATCACAAACCCTAATTCTTCTATTAATTGAATAATACAACATTATTTAATTAATTCACTTTTTCATCATTTCTGACAAATTAAATAAATTTCATTTATTTAATAAAGTCCTAAAAACCCTAATTCTGTTATTGATTAAATAAAACAATAATATTTGAATAATTCACATTTCATCATTTTGACCAATTAAATAAATTACATTTATTTAATGAAGTCCTAATCTCACTTTATTTCATCCTGATTGATTAAATAACGCCAATTATTTAATTACGTCACTAAATCACCTTATTCCCCTAAGTTGATTAAATTATTAAATCATAATAATTTAATTATGATACTTCTCCTCTAAAAATTTGAATAATTAAATCAAACTATTCAAATCAATTATCAAAAATTAAATCAAACTAATGCAACTTTGTTTGCAAAAGTCAAACTTGATTTGCACATTCAACTCCAAAAAGGAATTAATTAATTAAATCAATTAATTCATATTCCTCACCCACTTTCTGATTGGGTAAATTACGATTGTTGACTGAGCAATCTAATTTGTTAACTGATCAATCTGATTTGCTAACTGAGCAATCTAATTTGCTAACTGAGCAATCTAATTTGCTAACTGAGCAATCTAATTTGTTAACTAATCAATCACATTCCTAACTAAGCCATCAAAATCTTGACCAATCAATCTAAATCGCTGACTATCCAATCTATTTCTCAATCACCTAAATTGTGCAATCAACTTTGCACAATCTTCTCATGTCTAAATCCTCTCAACACACTCTAACCATTGATCTGGATATTCTTCAACACGATCTTGATCGTCCATTTCAAATATCATTTTCTATATAACAAACCCCTTTCCTCACAAATAAGGATTGGAGAATCAACATACATTGCGCAACGAAGTGTTGTCAAGAACACCATTGATAGAGCTTCACCATTTATTCAATCAACCAACCAAAACAATCACTCGTTAAGCTTTTGCACACAAACTTTGGAGGCTTCGCGATGATAAGAACAACCCAACATCAAGTGAATACACTCGACTATGGGATGGTAAGACTATGTTATTCTTGTACATTCATTTATGTAATCATAGATTCATTTATGTATGTTAAAATAGCTTAGTTTCATTTTGTATGTGTAGGATTAGATCTTAGATTAATATGTTTAATCTTAGTGTAGATTCTTAGATTAGCATGTTTGATCCCTCTTTCGGTCTAATGTTCTCCCCCTTACACAAATTTTAACTTAAAATTGATTTATATATTCTACCTAGCATGTTTATATAAATATTTAAATGGTTTGTAAATTAAAACTCTAATTTTTTCATGTATTTATATTTTTTTGTACTTCATGTTGTGTACATGAGATATTTTCGTTGTTGTTGCAAATCTTGACAATGCGTAAGGTGTAGATTACTATCTACTAAGATGTACACAACCAAAATGTAGATTGGTGGAATCAATGACAGATGGTGATGGACAAGAAAAACCCTTTGGATCAATCATTGTTGAAGTCACATATTATCAAAAAATAAAGATAGATAAAAATGGTATTATATTTTTTTATTATATGCCAAAAAAAAAGATTCTACATTATAGCCGCTTATAGCAACAAAAATAAATTTTAAAAATTTACCTAAAAGAGGACGTTCCAAACAAAAGTGGAGGTTGTCTATTGAATATCATGAAAAGATTTTAGAGATAATTAAAGATAGAGAGGATCCAGATTGTATGTACCAAGAGCTTTAAGTTATTTAAATATGTACATGACATATATTTTTTAGATATGACTGGAAATATATGGTCCTAGATATATATACATGTATATTTGAACCTAATTTTGAAAATATTTATATTATATATTGAATTCAATTTTTTTATCTAGATATCTATATTGATTCCATATAACCTGATCTAAATTTGGATTTTTTGTTTGATTAGATGTATCTTTAGAGGTTCGGTCAAGTTTAGATATGGGTCGATATATATGTTGAATATTTTGATTATCAGCTATTTCCAATTGTATTTGTTCGATGTGGAATTCTTAAGTTCAAGAATCTTTGATTTCATTTGTTCAAATCCACTTATAGCATCATCTCTCACTTTCTTTGCTTGCAAAAATTCATATGCAATACAAAACCTCTTAACTTTAAATCCACTTTTGCATTTCCATTTTCCCATTGCACATACTTCACACACACCTTCCTCAAGTTCTCAAGAGTGGGAAGAATCTCTTTAGTCAATAAAAAATATCTATCTCATTCACTTTGGTCTACTTCTTTTCAAGTTTTCTTACAGCATATATATTCCTTTTTCATTTCATACATTCTAGTACCTCCTAGATCCAGTTATGTATAAATGCATTTTCCATTGCACATAACTTGTACATGCTTTGAGAGTGTCTTTATGATTAGAGAATGTAAATTTTTCTTTTAACTTGAGTTCTTTACAAGACTCAAGTCTACCAGTTTAGATAAGACTTTCATGTCACCAGCCAACCAATTCTCTTTTTTTGCACTTAGATATGATTTTACCTTTTCCTTATCATCTATTTCTAATTGTATTTGTTCTATGGAATTCTTAATTTCAAGAATATTTGAATTAATTTGTTCAACTCCACTTATAGCATCATCTAGATCACATTCTTTTCTTGCATATGCAATACAAAACCTTAAGTGCTTGCACAAGTTCATATGCATTTATAAAACCTCAAGTGATGTTCAATCCACTTATGCATTTCCATTTGCCCATTGCACATACTTCACATGTAGGTCTTCCTCAACTTCTCAAGAGCAAGAATAATCTCTTCAGTTAATACAAATTATCTATCTCATTCACTTTGGTCTACTTTTCAAGTGTTCTTAGAGCATATATATTCCTTTTTCATTTCATACATTCTAGTACCTCCTACCTCCATTTATGCATAAATGCATTTTCCATTATACATAATTTGCACATGCTTTGAGAGTGTATTTATGATTAGAGAATGAAAATGTTTCTTTTAACTTGAGTTCTTTAAAAGACTCAAGTCTACCTTTTCAGATAAGACTTTCATGTCACCAACCAATTGATTTTATTTTTTTGTGCTTAGATCTGATTTTTCCTTTTCCTTATCATCTATTTCCAATTGTATTTGTTCCATGGAATTCTTAAGTTCAAGAATCTTTGTTTCATTTGTTCAACTCCACTTATAGCATCATCTACATCACTTTATTTGCTTGCACAAATTCATATGCAATACAAAACCTTAAGTGACTTTAAATCCACTTCTGCATCTCCATTTTCCCATTGCACATACTTCACACGTAGGTCTTCCTCAACTTCTTAAGAGCGGGAAGAATCCCTTCAGTCAATATAAATTATCTATCTCATTCACTTTGGTCTACTTCTTTTCAAGTGTTCTTAGAGCATATATTCCTTTTTCATTTCATACATTCTAATTAGGTCTCCTACCTCAAGTTTTGCATAAATGCATTTTCCATTGCACATAACTTGCACATGCTTTAAGAGTGTCTTTATGATTAGAGAATGAAAATGTTTCTTTTAACAAGTTCTTTAAAAGACTTGTATATCTTTTCATATAAGACTTTCATGTCACCAACCAACTGATTCTGTTTTTTTGCACTTAGATATGATTTTGCCTTTTCCTTATCATCTATTTCCAATTGTATTTGTTCCATGGAATTCTTAAGTTCCAGAATTTTTTATTTCATTTGTTCAACTCCACTTATAGCTCATCATGTCTCATTTTATTTGCTTGCACAAGAACATGAAAAGGAATAGCAAGGGGTGTTAAATGGACCATACACTTTACATTGATTGGATATTTCATTTTTGTGTTTAAATATATTTAATTTTCATGTTGGTTGAGAATGCTCATATACTTAGATTTGATTTGTATTTTCCCACCAAGATCAATCTTTTAATTCTTAGGTTTGACACTAGGTGGCTCAAGACTGACCATAAAATTTAATTCAAAATCAATAAGTTAGAATTGTCTTTTCTTATTAGCTCTTAGGGATTGACCTAATTTACATGTTTGCATGAATTATTTCTATTTCTTGGTATTTAAAGACATTCATTTGTGTAATTAATTATATCCATTTTTTTAAAAACAAAGAGCAACCATTCTAGGAACATTTTTATTTAGATCATAAAATGAGGACCTATAGTCTCAAAATTTATATATATAAATATTCCATTTGAATGCTTGACATATGAAATTCATCCAACATTCAACCAAAGTCATAAATTCAATCTAACAAGGGGGTAAACTAGGACATATCCATAGCAATTTGTCATCACCCTTATGCATTTTAAAATGTACCAAAGATCATAGTAAACTACGTTGCAAAAGGTTCAATGCTTATAATATATAATCTACACCTCAAAGGATGATTCACATTAATCAAGATTGACTAAAAAATTAATATGTACTCTAATTTTGATTGAATATATTTAAGAAAAAAATTTAAGGTACAAGTGCTAAATAAATAAAATCAAAAGATAGAACTTTCTAAATAAATAAGAACCATAATGTGATATAACATGACATGTGACAAACCATAATGTGACAAATCATAACAAGATTTCAAACCATAATAATGTGTACATAGAACATGACATGAGAAACCATAATGTGACGTAAACCATAATGTAAAATGTATGTAGTATGACAAATCATAATAATGGTTCAAACCATAATACTGTGTACATATAACATGACATGACAAACCATAATGTGATGTAAACCATAATGTAGAATGTATATATAATGTGACAAATCATAATAAGGGTGAACCATAATGTCTATAACACATGTGGGTGCATGTAAACCAACTCAAAGATAAGGATATCTAGTATGGATAGATGAATCTGATCCCTACCCTGATCCCTTTCTCAATCCTTGTTGTGATCCTTGATGTCTCAATCCTTGTATTGATCCAAGCTATCTCAATCCTTTTCCTATGCCCTGTCCTGATCGAAGTTGTCTTGAGACCTATCTCGTGCCCTGTCCCAAACCCTACACAAGTTCATGTACATGTAATTTAATTTAATATACATGTGTATATGTAAAGTTATCTAAAACTTATAATGTACAAGTTCAATGTGCAAATGTATCAAGTAATTTGAATTTATCGTTTAAATGTACCTCAAGTGAATAATGTATGGGATCACCAACATGCCCCAAATCCCCAAATTTTAGAAAATTGCCATATTGGTAGAAATTTTCAAATACATGATTTCAATCAAGAGTTAGGACTATTTTAAAATCAATATTATTTAAAATACATGTATGTAAATTTTTTGAACGTAATTTCTTTATAAATTATTCAAGTACCTATCGTGCATCGTTGAGTGATCTACCAATCCCACTATATCACAAGAACATAAAGACACCTCGGGGACATTTGTATATGGTACAATATCATTGCCAAAAAGAAGTGCATTATATGTGCCACAAACAAGATCAATTGGTGCAGTAATCTCAACGTGATCTGGAACATGTTGAGAACCTAGATAAGCTGCAAGATCAATAGAAACATGTTGTGCGAGGGAGCTTGTAGGAGGGTGATTCCACAATATTGGTTTAGACTTTTTGGCTAAACTTGACATTGAAAGCAACATTTTGAGAAAAATCTTCACTTTTTGACACTTATAGTAGGTAAATTGTTAAGAATTTGAAGATGATCCAACTAGTGATTTGTGAGATTTTCTTTGTAGATTCTAAATATATTTTAAAAAATAAAATAAAATTGTAATTTTTTTTGCATCTCCTTTGATAACTAGTTTTTAATAGTAAACAACATTTTTAAAAAGTGATGTGTACTTTCAATCACATAACTTTTTTTCTACAAAGGATTAAATTGTGATTCTTTTGAATTTAGGTTGGTAACATTGATATTTAAGGCTTCTATTTTGTTCCATAACGTTTTGTTGAATATTTTTCTTTTAATTAAGTTTTAAAGTCAAACTAATTACAATTTAGACATAGGTGCACTTTCAATCGCATAACTTTCTTTGTATTTATTGATTTTTTTTTATTTTTTTTTGAACGAGGACATAAATATTGGTGTGTACATATTTTTCCAAAAAAATCACTAATTTACTATTTTTCCACAATAGTTTTTCACCAAACTTGATGTTCGGTGAAAAAACTATGTCTAGTAAAACTAAAAAATATAATACAAATTAAAAGAAAAATATATCAAATTTATAGTTGTTAGGAAGCTTGTTTCAAGGACTACGGTTCTCCAACTTGATTCATCTATTTGACTCCGTTTGCACCTCCAAATCGAGCTTCGAAAGCATTAATTTCGTACTTAAAAAAGCAAAGTAAAAAAACATTAGAAGGGGGTTAGACTGAACCCCTTAAAAGCCGCTAAAATCTTCCCCAAATTAGCCATTTTATGGTTTTTTCATGCAACCCTTAAAAAAATGTTATATGAACAACTTTTTAGCTTTTCTTCCTTTTTTTTTTATTTTAATATTAATAGTTTTTTTCGGATTTTAATATTAACAGTTAAGTGTAGTGTAGTTTTAACTTCTTTTTTCCTAATAGTTTTTTTCAGATTTTAATATTGAAGTGAAGTGTAGTTTTAACGTTTTTTTTTCTAAGTTATTCAGAATGCATGTAATGATTTTAATATTAATATTAATAATTAAGTGTAGTTTTAACTCTTTTTTTGTCTAAGTTTTTCAGAATACATGTATACATGTTAATCAGTTTTTAATTATTTTTTTACTATCAACAGTTAAGTTTAGTTTTAGAATTATTTTTTTCTAAATTTATCAAATGCATGTAATGCATGTTAATCAGTTCTCCAATTTTTTTTAATATTAACAGTTTAGTTTTAGCTTATTTTCTCTAATTTTTTAAAAATGAATGTTAATCAATTTTTAATTTTAGGATTAAAATTACAGGGTCTAAATTGGTTTCCTGTTGATTGAGTCGTTCAAATTTTTGTTTCTAACCAGTCATGTATTTGTATATGTTAGGAACCTTTACCTCTATAACCTGCAAATTAAACTTGAAAGGAATCTAGGAAAATGAATTTGCACATTAATGTGGCCTGTAAAATCCTCGATTTCAACTCTAATCCTTTGACTTTGTACCTGCAACTTCAAAGGAAGAATGAGAAAAATAAATCTATGTGTTTGAACATTGAACTTCTAATGGAAATCCTTTTGGAAACAACTAAATTGCTACATTAAGAGGAGAGCTTTTGCCATCGGGGAGCAAGTAGTTATAGGTAGTTGTGTTTAAGAAACTAATATTTGCTTTATTTGATTTAGTATATGTAAATAGTTACGAATGTTATTTTAGTTAAGGATAAGTTGGGGATTACACCTTAAGCTATTTTATTTTTGGAATAGTTAATAAGAAATTTGTAACAAAGAAACAATTTAAGATCATGATTTTTCTTGTGTAAATAAATTCTTTCAATGATGTTTAAATTATCTTTAGCATTGTGATTTAATGGATATGGGTAGTGATTGTTTTGTTTAATCACAAGAGCGTAAAATATAGCAAGGTTGTAAGTTTTCATATGTAGCTAATATGTTTAATGCTAGTCTTGTTATTATTATGTTGTGTAATACATATTGATTTTGCTTGTCAACTAGTTAGTTGAGAGTGTAGCTTTTGTTAATTTTCGTATTATTTAAAAAATTTAGTCACCTCTTGTGTTAGAGATGTTCCTTCTAACCAGTGAAAACTATTACCACCTATAAGGCCTAAAATTTTCAATCCTCGTGTATATTACCATTTATCTTTCATCAATAAGTCTTAACTCCAAATCATGTTTAGAAACTCTCTTTCGTAGAAATTGATAAATTGAAACTCGATAATTACCCTTTAAGCTTAGCTAACCTTTTTGAATGATTTATTCAAGGTATTGAAGTCCTAAGTCATCTATTGTTAGAAAGCTTTGTTGACTTTCTCTTTGTGGCATATTTGTCCTTGATGTCAAAATTGATAAATTGGTTTGGTGCAGTGCTTTCGTATTCTGTGATTCACACTTATGCAATCACATGCTATTTTCAATTGGTTCATAGTGATGGTGACATTTTTACATGTTGATGACTCATGATGGTTTGATGGTTTGATCTTCGTGGCCTATGATGCTTTACACAATTGATTTTATTTGCCACATGCATATTCAACAGGGATAACATTCAGTTCAAATTGACTAATGCTTGGCATTATTATTCTCTATGATTTCATATAATTTGGCTCAGTTTAGTCGTATTCATCTGGCTTTGTTTCTATGCTGTCATTATGATACTATCTTTGGCTAGACTAATATTTTGGATACATGTGTAGTTCATGATCAGGTTTCAGTGATATATGATTGTTTGGCAAAAGTTTCATAGGATTATTCCAAGATCATGGAAAGCTCAATTAATGATCATGCTACAGGTTCTTTGATTCAAATTGAATAAATGGTGGCACATTTTCATTATGAGAGGTTGCATGGTTCATTTATTTTGAAAATTTAATTAATGACTTTACATAAGCCATTTGTGATATATTTAATTCTCACATTATTTTGGCATTTGTGAGTTTTTTCAAGCATTATTTTACATGGCATATTTATTTGTGACCACCGGTTACCTTGAAATATCTATTGTCAGTCAAATTGCATTATGGCTTTGATAGTTGACATTGGGTATCACATTGGCATATGATAATTTGTATCGACCTAATCAAAAGTTATAGATTACTTTGTCTTGGACAGTCGAGAGCATAAAATATCTTTGAGGTCTTCATGACTCACGTGGACAATAGTGAACATGTGGATAAGTTGACTTGGCAGTTGATGACAACTTTGATTTGATATTTGACGTTGGCATCATTGTGTTCGGACTTTAAAATGTTTTTTTTATCATTTCTATTGGAAATCAAAATATTTATGTCACGGATTTCAAATGATGAAAATTTCTCGAAAGTATTTGAGAACATAAGGTAAAGAGGAAAATTTTAGGGCAAAGTGTTTTTTTTTTGAGAAAACATGCGAACCCTAGCCGCCACCATGTAAATGTATTAGCAGATTTTTGTGTTTGACAGTGAAAGAAGATAGTTTACTGAGCTCGACCGTGGAAGGAGTTAGAGTGTTGACTATGGTAGTTGGTTTATCTTTCAACTGGACAATTTCGATGGTCTTCAATAGTGTCATTTGGTATGTGTTTCTTTTTCGCCCACCATGAACAGGTAAAAGAAAAAGACCTTCACATTCTTTCAATTATGCCTTGAACAGTTGATTAAAGAGATTTATATTATTTGGTTACGAAAAAGAAAAAAGTATGAAACTGTTTTTTTTTCTATTATTTGGAAGTGGGGTTAATGAGGGTTTTCTATCATTGGGTTTTATGCAAACCCTCATGTTGTTTCGAGCAATTTTGAATTATAAATTTGTTACATGGGATTATGTTGATTGCTCAATTTGAATAAGTGAGTTGAAAGTTTGGGTAACTCTAACCCAAGTTGCTTTGACAGTTATATAAACTACATCCAGTGTTTATTATTTGTAGGGTCTTTAAAAGATGGTTGTGTGGCATTGTTTTCATGAGATCTGAAAAGAGGAATATGACATTTTCAGACATTTGATACATGTAAGATATTACACTAAAAATCTGATTGTTATTTGAGAAGATGTTGATTTACAACATTCTTCAATGGGTTTATTTAAAATCTTTCATAGTTTTCTATTGTAATTCTATAGTTGCAAAATCTGCAATCTAGGGTTCTGATAGGATGCTATGTCAGTGATATGTTAAATTGAGTTGGTGCTCCTATTGAAGATGGTACTTCAGAATTTTTGGTGTTGATTTGGTGCTCCACCATTGTAACAGAGTTATTTCTCTTTTGAATGAATAAAAAGATCAATTTACAAGTGGTTTTTTATACCCTAAGAGGGTTTTTCCACTCAGGAAAATAATGTGTTATGTGGTGAATTTGTGTTTCAGCCTATGTGCTTAAATGTTATGTTTTTCATTATGTCATTTGTCAATATAATTCATGCAATGCACTAATACTTGAATAAATATTTCATTCTATTTTTACATGAAGTCTTGTGGAAATAAAGCATTAAAAGAAATTGTCCAATCAAGTTTACTTGAACAATCAATATCATGCTTTGACATTGTTAAGTAATGTTTTTGTGATCAGTCTTTATATTGTTAAGTTCATTGACCTATCCATGTTCACTCTGCAATTAAAAGGTTACATTAAATTGTTTCAAGGTCTTAGTTCAAGTTGTAAGTTGTAAGTCAAGTGAATTTTTTTATAATACTCTGATTCACCCCCCTCTTAAAGTATTTCATCTTCCAAAAAGCTTGTCATTATTCACCATCATTGATTTCCTTAATACATCTTTGATTTTGTGTTATTAAATGATTGATAATTCTAGTATTGATTGTTGAATAGTCGTGTATCCTTAAATCAAATTTTAATAAATCTTGAGTGTTGTATAAATT
The DNA here is from genome assembly GCA_007115665.2 of Sequoiadendron giganteum. Lineage (NCBI taxonomy): Eukaryota > Viridiplantae > Streptophyta > Pinopsida > Cupressales > Cupressaceae > Sequoiadendron > Sequoiadendron giganteum. Next base: position 188,872,181 of record CM021110.1, on the reverse strand, counting down.
TTTTAAGTGTTTCAAAATATTACCTTGTTGAATATTCTATTTATGAAATTTGATGAAATTAGTAATTCTAAGTATATGATTTATCTAAAAATCCTTAGGTCCTTTCTATGTTGAAGTGAATTAGTATGAAAGCCAAAACATTACAAGTTTTATGTATCACTAGTTTCTCGTTGACATAATTGACATAAATAAGTATGGTTAGGGTAGATCAATTGTTGCCTATGCTTGTGCTATTTTCGTTAATTGAGAAAAAACCAAAATAAAGTTTAGTAAGTACTTTATCTATGGATGATATTATCTTTGTGATTCCAGTCACAATAATATCATCTTGGGATATGATGATAGACATCGTACTGAGTTGTTAGTGTTTAATTAAATGAATGAGTGATTTTTATTTCATGAATATCCTTTCAAAACACAAATCAAAGTGTGAAATACAAAGAAAATGTGAATATTGCTAATTAGTAGGAGGTATATCAGAAAGAAATAATTTTGGAGATAAGTATTGCTTCCAAGCGTGTTATGGCAGGATAACATGTTGGATCCCAACGGGGTTTCAAAAGCAGTAAATAATAAACGACCAGTCTTGTGGCTATAAGTATTCAAACATATTGTTCTCTATCAATAACAACTTGCATTTATAAATCTTCGATGGTGGCTTCACTGTCAAAGTTGGCGGATTTCTAACAATGATGGCGGCTTCATTGTCAAGGTTGGCGGATTTATAACAAAGGGAAAGGTTTATGTGTGCAAATATATCACTGCCAAGTATCATCCATAACATAGTTTAACACTCACAACATATATTTTCATGTGCTGCCCGAAGAAAGGTGAAGTAACATTTGCGGGCCTGTGTGATGATAATATTGTTATCAAAACATTTCTCTGTGCTATTGATTACAAATTACTTCTATTCGATTGATATCCCTCCATTTGCATACACTTTCATGCTTACTTAGTATGAGGTTCTAATTTATCGGCCTCTGGTCTTTGTCTATAGTTAATCACAAAGACACATTCTCTTGGCTCTATCAATTCAATATAGGGACCTGTTATCTCATGAGACCTAATACTTTACAAGATCTGTATAAGTGTTGAGATAGACCCAAGAAAAGAAATGGAATTCATTCCAAGAAATCACCGAGCTCCTTTTGCAGTGCAAGCTTGGGAAACACCATTCTCTAGGGAGTTGGGTAAAGAGCAGTTATCCTACATCTTCATCACTGAATGCATCCCAGTTTTTAAAAGTGTGAGAGACATAATTGGAGATGACATTCTACAGCCTTCAGTACAAAGGTTAATTTTTCCCTCCAGTTTGGTATCTATCTTTGTTAGTAATGTGATAGATTTGAATCCCAATTTCCAAGATATGCAAAAGATATCAGACATTGTTATAAAATAAATTTTCCTGCAAGATAATGCATTACTAACAAGCATTCAAAAATATGATTTCTGGTCTGGTGAAGCTTACATTGGAGGAGTTTCTCCAAGACACTTTTTGCATCATAAAATAAGCTTCTAAAATATATATATAGGGATGAGACTTTCACTGGAACACAACACTTCAAGCTACTTATATAGGGAGTTGAATAAGTATCAAATTGAATTGGGCAATGAAATGGTAAGAAGCTTCAAACTAAAGTATCATGCTATTTATTTCCTGCTCACTCATCACTGTCATCAAGTATCACTGCTCAAAATTCCAAATCAGATTCAAAAGGGAGATATACAATCTGAAGAATCAAATGCAGCTGTGGAGAGCACCAAAACAAAATAGTTAGCATAATTAGGTTGCCTTATTCAAAGTTCACTGAATGCCCAACCAACTATAAGAGGGAACCGACCCCTACTACTAGATATAAATGTCACAGCAGATACAAAGTTACCACCTTCAGATCAATTCATGTGCAGAGGTGGAGAGGAGGCCAGTTGTTCAATTCACAAAATCTGAGGAAATGAAAAGAAAGTATAAAATTTTGGTGCCAATAGATAATAGTTTTTTTCTCCAATGTAATAGAAATATGGACATTTATAGCTAATCATGGTCCAAAGTTTTTATGTTTAGTCTACTCTAGTTTGTACTAGTCAACTTATTATAGAGCAGTTGACATTTTGTATATGCTAGAAAGTTGTTAACACAACAAACTATCTACTATGAAGTATGTAATAATTATGTAACCTTGATTTTATTATAATATATTGTCGGCTGACACGCCTTTTGCTTAAAAAAAAAAAAACATATTACACAAATTTGTATTTAGTGAATCCTAAGTAGGAAGGGTTTGTATTTGTATTTAGTGTATTTAGTGAATCCTATGTTATTTGACGTGTTTTTGTGTAGGGGCTCAACATACATAAACTAAAGTAGAAGTCGAGCCAAATTTAGATCTTGGAGCAAATGAAGTTGAAGAACACATAGTTGATGTTGAGGAGGAGGCCCAGGTGCAAGGAATGGATGTTGGAGAGGGGTCAAGATCGCTTCCAGATACTATCATGGAAGAGCATATGAATCTAGCTAAAGAGGTGAGGAGAAAAATTTCTTCTAGAAATTTAGATCATTTATTTCAAATGGATATGGAAAAATTGAAGTTTTATGTTGAACAACCCAGATGTACTACTAAGAGGTCAATGAAAAAAATGCAAAGCAAATAATTTATCATTTCAGTAAACTTGATACACTCGATCAAGCCCAACTATTGTCAATTGTACTTCTTAATAATGACCTACAAGAGTCATTACAATTGTTGGGTGTAGATACAAGTACAAAAAAGAGGAAAGGTTCCAACCTACAAAAAGACATTGTTGAAATTTAAAAAAAAAAATTGGGTTCCATTGGGAAACAATCTCAATCAGCAGATAAGGCAATTTCAAAAAGATTCATGTTGACATCGATTTAAGTGAAAAAATGGCCAAAAAAAGACAAATCTCTTCACTTTCAACCGAGATTAATTTCAGCAGAAAGACATTGACACAATATGTCAAAAGGAGAAAGGTTCTAGATGAGAGTACCTCAGAAGGCAATTGGGCAATTATGTGTAGAGCTCCTCAATCTGACAGGATTCAAGATGTTTTTAGGAACTCCATCTCAAGATTTTGGAACGATCATACTCATCCTTCATAAAATAGAAGAGATGTTATCAAACACAAGATTGGGCCCAATAATAATGAATTGCATACAAAACATTAGTTAGACATAACAAATCATGAGATGTATGTGTTGTTTTGTAATTCAAATCCACATATAAAGATTGGGCAAACAATGTTTGAAAGGTTAAGGCCATATTATGTGAAGACAAACAAGGTTTTTGAAACTTTTTGTTGTCGTCATCATATTGAATTTTATCTCTACTATCAGGTGTTTCAAAATATTAGAGAAGAAAGTGATGGTTTTCATAATACACCTCCTACACAACGGGAAAGTCAGTTTATAGCATCCATCCTATGTGATATAGCATCCATCCTATGTGATAAATCAGTTGATGATAATGCATCTAGTCAAATTAGTTGCATAAAAGGAGTCTATGAAACATGTGGAAATTTAGCTAAAATTCCTTTGAGAGACAAAGATACCAACTTGATAAAGTTGGTAAATTGCAAGAGTTACAAGTACATCAAGTTTCATACCAAAAGTGGCAAAGAAGCAACAAGGTTAGATTATGTCAACAAGGTTAGATTATGTAGAAGAGGAGATACCAATGGGAACATTTATGGAAAAGTTTTGTAAATTGATACTACCATACATACAACACTCTTTCTTTTCTAAGTGGCAAGCACAACAATTTCAGACATTAAGAGATACTTTCCCACTTGGAACAGTGTTATCATTAGTTGAATTTGCAGAGAATTACTCTTTTGTACATCAAAAAGAGATTCAACCACAATACTATTTCTCAGAGCAAATTACTATTATGGTGCAAGTGTGTTATTGACATGCACAAGTGGATTTGGATGGTGTTGATAGTTCATCTGAGGCATTATTCATTAAGAAAAAATATCACTTCTATATTAGTGATGACAAAGAGCATGACACATTGTTTGTACAACATTGCTTCAAGAAGTTTTTTGAATATTTGGCAATCAAGGGTGTCAAAATTGAAAAGCATTTTGTATGGTTAGATGGATGTGCATCACAATTCAAATCGTCAAGGCCATTTTATGCACTATGTAGATATCATCGAAATGACAACATACCACATGTTTGGAGCTTCTTTGAGAGTGGGCACAAAAAGGACGAACATGATGGTGCATGAGCTTGCATCAAACGTGCTCTAAAAACACATCAAATGAATTATGAGGGAGATTGCTTAAAAGATGTACATGATGCTGTTGAATTGTGTCAAAAACACTTTGCATCAAATGAGTTCAATACATCTTCAGCAACCAATCGATACATTCCACATAGAGTGTTTTGGGAGATATCGGGTATGTTTTTGTTTGAATATAAATCTTTAAATATACATATATGTGTACATTCAAGTTTGTTTATTTTAGTTTGAATATATTTATATTGATTATTATTTTTTAATGCAAAATTATATTTTGTAGGTGTGGATAGAAGATCAATGCATGGATGTAAGAGGGTAGAGAAAACAAGATCATTTCATTCCATCATGAGTAAAAATAGTTTCCCGTGGACATTGTGCACTAGGAATTACTCATGTTTTTGTTATGACTACATTTTAGAAAACTATGATGAATGCAACAACCAACAACAAGGATATGCTAGTGGATTTAATTTGGTGCCACTACATGTTAGTGACACATACAATGAAGATGAAGATGAAGGCTTTGAAGACATTCCTTTGATTTCAAATGATTATGATCATATTTCAGGACTGATTAAAAAAGGTATGTACATGTATATATATTTATATCGTGCATGTATGAGCTTGTGTAAATTTTTAGCTTGATCATTTATTAAATTTCATTTGGCTACTTTTTAAAGTAAATTTACATAAAATTAAACGATAGTGGAAATCTAATATTTTTTTACAAATTTCCATGTAATTTTGGTGCAAGAGATGTTTTTGCAGTCATAGTAGAGCTTGGAAACATAGAAGGTGTTAGTTATTATCTATTGCGTTGCACAAGAGAGAGGAAGAAGATAACAAAATTAAAAACAAGTGATGGAATGTCGTTCCCCATAGGTCTGACTAAATAAATACATGCTCTTACATGATTTATCTATTGAATGTATATTTTGAATATTTTGTTACGTCTATTGACCTTGTAAATGTTATGTCTTACCTTGGAATGTTGGTTCCTTCAGGTTCAGTTGTAGTGCAAGGGATATATCTCAAGCAAATCAAAATTATTCAAAATGGGATTCATTTCATTGATTATCAACCTAAGAACAAGGTATATCAATATAGCCACCTAGTAATTGCTACTACCCTATCCCTTCATCCAGCTCTACATGCACGTGGGCATCGTAAGTGGAGACTAGATAGAGATGATCACCAAAAATATTACATGTTATTGAAGAATGGGTTGAACCACTTGAATTGGTTTGAATAACGGGATGTGTCATAGGTGGACTTGAACAATTTACTTATATTAAGAGGGAAATTGTTAGAAGATTAATCTTTATTTAGTAAAGGTTATTCTTTAATTGTAATTACTTATTTTTTAATTCCTTTATTAAGGAATATTTGTAGCCACCTCCTTAAGAGATTCTTAACACATTGCACTTTGTATCATTTTTAGGCATTTTTCCTCCATTTATAATATTGGGGTTTTTTCTTGTTTTTCCCATTATCAAATTCTTGTGTATCCTTAGCATTTGGTGGTGCTTGGTTTGGCTACTCTCTATTTTGTAACATTTTTCCTTCAAACAATGCTCATTGATTAGTTATTTACTTGACTGCTCTACCATACATAGAAGATAAAATTAAAATTAAAATAGATTGAAATTTACTTGAGTGCTCTACCATACATAGAAGAAAAAATTAAAAATCTAACATGTATACATGTTTTTTGTTTTTGAAGTGAAAAATCAAGTAATATGACTTTTTTTGAAAGTTGTTACCTACAAATCTATCATAAAAAACAAATGAATTATGAATCAAAATTATGCCTATCGATATGGGTAAAATCCATCTTAATTAGTAATTTTTTATCCCCTAATTTACTCTCAAAAAAAAATCGTAAGGGGCCCATATCATATTTGTGATCTAGATAATGAGGGAAATTTAAGTCCAACTTTTTCCTAGAAAAGAGCATAACTTTATCAATTCCAACATCTTTAATTTAGATATAACTTTATCTTTGTGAGCAACATGAACAAGGTCTTCTTCATGATAAAAAAATATCTAATTAGTATTTGAGGAAAACCTCCTACCACAAGACCACTATTAGATAAATCATCTTCACGAATTTCACTAGGTAGATCATCGTCCATTTATTTTTCTCTCATTTATTTGAACCTTTCCATTAGCCTTGGTATGGTCTTAGTAGGAGATGCTAAATAGTTGTTTGAAACATAAACTATCTACCCAAAACATTCTTTTGATAACTTCATCACACATGCATCTTTTAGACATATGAGGAGAGGATGATGATAAATTTGTACCTTGATGTTAATATACAAATGCGCTTTAGTCAATGCTCATCAAAGTAGTGGAAAATAAATTTTTATTACAAAGAGAATCGTCATCTATTTTCTCAAACCTTGATTAATAATTTTTTAATAGACACTTTCTACATACCCCTAGTAAAGGAGTTGAGCCTTGTTGAAACTCAAAAATGAGGAGAGAGCTGATATAATGGATCAACAGAACTCCTGCATTTTCTTTACCTTAGTAACATCACAAATAGAATGGAGGAGACCAAGTCAACTTCACAAGACCTCCAGTAATTAGCAAAGAGAAATAGCTAGGACAAATAAATTTGAGTGGGATTCTAACTTGCTCATTTGTAAAGTAAACAAAACAATGCCCAAATTGAAACCTAATAGAGTTATCTAGGATATCATATTGTTAAATCTCAATTTATCAATTGGTATATTGTTCATATGTGGAAGATTGAAAAGTTATTTTATGATCAAATGCATTGCTAAGGAAGGGATTGTGATCACCAAAAGAATCAGTTGCAATTATGAATTTTGATGATATACCTCCCTTAATGCTAAAATGCATCTTGTCGCTACCCCATTATGATGATCAAATTCCTTCCAATGTCACAGTGGTTTCAACTTGGGGACCATATTAATGAGGAACAGCTAATCAAGTATTGAATGACTGTGATTTAAAGGGGAAGATTTATGATTTTAATTTTTTCTCATCATTTTCAATCTCTACGAGGTGTTTGCACCTTTAAATATGTATCATGATGTTCATTCTTGTTTGAGATGGGTCACAAATTGACCTGGTCGAGTTTCTTTTCTAAGAGGTTAGCTTGTCTTCCTTTATTATGTGTTTTCTTCAGACTTTTAGCAAAACAATTGATCTAAAGCTCTATTAATATCATGAAGACAGTGAGCAGCAGATGGGCATCAAGAACCATGCCTAAATGAGATCATATGTCAGATGTCAACCTTAATCACTTTGCCATATAGGAGCAAAAAAGGATTTTTTATTGAGGTAGGCTAGGTAGGAAGTGTACAACCCCTGCTACCTATATAATATATTAGTCATTCTTAACAAAATGAAGTGGAGGTAGGAGATGGTAGATAAAATGCTTAGGTAGTTGACTATCCAGATCAGATGACACTCTTCAAAATCATAGGGGAATCACATCTCCTAATATGGAAAGATATAAGAAAAATGAAAACAAATCTATAAATAAATTGGTTTGACTATTCATTTTTCAATTTTCTGCCAATGTTCTATGATAGCTATCTTGTGATTAATGTAGTAAATATTGTTGACAAGCCTTTGATATATGAATATCTTGTGTAAGCCCATTTTTGGCTAAATTTGTATAGGACTACATGATTTGGTGGGGCCAAAAATTATCCGCATATAGAAGTTGCAAACTATGTAACTTCATAGTCTTCATGGTTGATATATGCTCCAATACTATATACCAAATATTATTCATTATAAGGAAGTTGAAAGAAGCTAAAATTCTGGTCTTTCAGGCAACAATGCAACGATAAGCACTAGCCCAGGTTCACATTCAACAGGACTGCTACCAGTGAAAATGTTATTACAAAGACAATATATAAAACGGTGGTGATTTTAAAAAGAGAGTTATTTCAATAAAAAATAAAAGAAGTTAAGATCTCCAAGAGAAATCAATAATATTGTTCTATTGTAGTTTTGTAAATTTGGATCTCAGGTTTAAATCAGCATATTTTTTGACTTTTGTATTGATATATGCTAGTCAAAAGTGTTCACTTGGGGGACAACTTAGAGATTAACTAATAGACAGTTCTATCTAATTAACCTACAACTATATTGAGCATGCACTATAAAATGTGAGACAAATGTAGAGGCACCATTAAACATTCAAAGAGGACAATAGATATCAAACAAAGCTCTTTTATTCATCACAAATAAGATATCATATGTGTAGAATGCAGGACATGGACACCAAAATTGTATATTCTCATGGACTAAATACAAAGATAACTTGTATTTCATCGAGAATGAGTTACAAAATATGGATTCCATACAATGGAAATTGCATGACTTAGAATTATAGAATCTACAATGCAGTTCCAAGGGGGATCAGTTCTAAGAACTATTGTTGTGCCAATTGGTTCAGCTGCCCAAACTATTTTGACCCAGAAAATCAAGTGCCATTTGGCTAGTTACTCAAAAAGTGTGCTCAATCAGTGTCTTGCCCTTGTCTTCTTGCTCAATCAAGCTCTTTCTACATGCTTTCTACTAGGACAACCCTAAACACTGTTGCACTTGTAGTATCCTTTGAGGAAAGCAAGCAGTTGCAAATATCAGTTTACATTGAAAATTTACCAACAGAAATAAAAAGTACAATAAATCTTGACCAATGAAACCATAAGAGCCTCAATTACAGAGGCACTACTAATATTTAAGGGAATACGGTTTAAGATAAAAAATAATTCTAATATTACTTAAAGAAATCTGAAAAGAGAAATTCTAATAAGGTCACCCAATAAGAGTAGAGATTGATAGTGAAATTAGAAAGCAAAATATAAGTCCTGGGACAACAAATCCTTGATGGAAACTCATTAGGAACTGCAAGAAAAAAAAAAAAAACCACTAATTGAAACCATGGCAAGTGACTCACCTCAAGGTTCTACACAAACTTTGTTGTGCTTTTCACAATGCCGATGGGAAAAAAATAGATTCCATGCCTATAGATTCCAAAAAAAATCCACTGATTGAAACTATGGCTTTGATGAACTGAAGATTCACAAATTCAAAAATGGTGCCAGCTTTATTGGATCTTGACAAAATTGTTAGCAACAAATTTGTCATAATTTATCCTACAATAAGCCATTAGGACAAATTAGAAGCACATACCAAATAAATTTGATTTGGACCTGCTAAAATGTAATTAATTGGGAAAGAACCATTATTATATCAATTAATCAGAATCCAGAAATAAGCAGATGAAACTGTAAGAATGAGCAATCTCAAGAGACACATAAAAATTAGAATCTTAGAAAATTTACCTTTTGTACCCAAGAATGACTCCTCGTACATAGAGCCTAGAAAAAGACATGTGCCAAAGAATTAGCATCTAGATAAATTACCAACATATTTAATTCAAAATTTTGAGGAGCTATTGTGAAAACATAAAATAAACATTGCATCTTGTAGTTACAACTTTTCTATCTATTAATTATGTCAAGCTCCAGCAAGGTCGTCATGCCGGCTCTGAATCGAGCGACCCTCTGAATGAGAATCTTTCTCTAATGGATGCACCGAGCCCTGAAGATAGTACAAGACATGCACACAATCTAATTACATTATGCCAAATTGGAATAATGTTCTATATCTATATGTACATGTGTACAAATTATATACATACCTGAGTACATGATTTAAAAACTTAAAACTCACTTGTCCACTAACATTAGTTGCATCATCAGAATCATGCTTACATACACGCTCCATCCTCACACTAGGTGCAACATGAGCTAACTCCCTCTATAATATATATATCATAAATGTGTACATTAGTACTATCTACCATTTAAGTAAAACAAGTAATTTAAAATTTAAACAATTTTAAATTGTGCATGTGTGTACATACATACATACCTTTGTATCAGGTGGTGCATGATCTGCTACAATGATCCTATCTGTCAACTCGGTTGTATCATGGGTCTCCCTGGCTCACTTCAATACTGACGAGTGTAGTGGACTAACCAGGTGAGATGGCATCAACAACATATCTCCACGTAGTAGTATATCCACATAACTTGACGATCCCATTGTCTACAAATGATCCTTAATTGCATCTAGGCCCTAAGATGCATGATGTTGAACACTCACAGAATGACCAGTAGGTGTATCCTCCTCTCCAACACCTGAATGATTTGTAGGATTTGCAAAGCTACCAGGTTGATGTGAATGCGGTGAAGGACCTATAGCTTGGTTGGATCCTGGATGTGAACGCAAAGCTCTACCCACATGTCCTCTGACCTCATGTATTGGGATCCCAATCTCTACTGCAATGAAAGAATATGCCTCCAATAGGTCATCTGACAAACAATGAGTTGTACTCCGAAGCATCTTCTCTCCTATAAGACCATCTATGTCTGATGGTGAAAGGACACCCATCATACCATAAAGATCAGTAACATGATTTGATGATCTAGATCATGTAGAATGACTCATCAAATATCTACCCACATGATCAGTAGATATCATAGATGCAACAAAAACTATATCACCAACACTATCAATTGCTTCCCTTTGACAAGAAATGATAACTTGATTTACAATAGGCATGAGGGATGGGGAGATAACATGTGATCTCTTCCCAACCATATCCTGATAAACTGGAGGTGATCTGCTTGATGAAAAGCATCCCTATTAGCTACACTGCCATGCCCCTGACCATAATATTCTGGTAGGTCTAAATAGTTGATGATGAGGCCCAAATGAACCTCAACGTACAACTGTTGTGTAAAGTATAAAGGAATTTGGTCGTTATTTGGATATTGACCAAATGCTACAAGAAAGCGTGGGTATATCAAAGGGGCCATCTGATGATCAACACATCGAATCAAAGGGGCCATCTGATGATCAACACATCGATTCACTTGATATCCCTTAACCTTGGATCTACCAACGTAAAATGGAAAACATTGTCTTTTGATGGTTTCTTTTGGTACTTGCAATTGAACATCTACAAGAGAAACCTCACCACTAATCTTTTGTTGCATATGAGCAAGAATAACTGCTATATTTTCAGCAGACAAAGCACGTTTGTTCTCAAATGTCTATCTAATCTTCTCTAAGCTATGTATAATGGACACACATGTATCCTTGTAAACCCCTGTGGTGGTGGGCTCAAGTAGAATACAACATAATTTATGGATCTCGTCATTTGTATTGGTAAATATACCACCAGGTGGTGGTTCTTGAGTTGCCATATCAATCCCAATTTTTTCCAAAAAATAAATTACTTTAAACATCCTAATGTTTAAATATAAGTGAACAATGTACAGTGTAGGGAAACAAGTGCAAAAAAATTTAGAACAAAGAAGAAAATAGTTTGAAACATATTTCACTTTGTGAACTCACAATATCAATACTTCAGACACCTTTAATCATGTGAAGGTTTACGATTTTCATTAAGAAAATAGTTTGAAACATCTTTCACTTTGTGAACTCACAATATCATTACTTCAAACACCTTTAACCATGTGAAGGTTTATGATTTTCATCAAGAAAAGGTATAAAATGATTGCAAAGAAATAAGTGTCTAGATATACCTACTTTCCTTGTCTACCAACTGCCATAATTCTTCTCTCCAATTTTAATGTCTTGTAACTATAATCAATTATGTAGAGCATGTTTTCAAAGAAAAAATCATTTAGTATTTACACAAGCAAGTCGTTTCCTTTAAAATCATGCTTTGGAGGCTTGGATATTTTATAGTTCCATAGGCAATATTTTTTCAATCATTCATCAGTCCCTGTTGTTGAAGATATTTTAAATTTTTTGAGCACTACTATTACAAAGTGCCAACATTTTGAAGACAAATCTTATAAGCACATATTTGGATAAGTAAATCCAAGATTGGAGACAAATTTACACAGACTAACACTCACAATAGCTAGATCTCTAAATTGTGTCAGAAATTTTTCATGAATGTAGATTCGAGCAAAGTTGATTCTATTTTTTATTATTTGAGGAGTATGTGGCAGTTACAGAGAACTATAAGCAGAGCAACTTACAGTTCCTCCTCAAGGTAGTTGTTCCTTTTTCTTTCTTTCTTTTCCAGAATAGAAGATCAGATAGATGAGAGGAAGAAGATCTATAGGAAAAATAAACTAGGGAATATGCTTGGAATTTTGGTGGATTTTTTAAGGATTGGAATAGCGGTTTAGAAACCCAAATTTCTTGCAGACTGAAACATATGCAAATTTGTGCATGATAATGAAAACGGAGAATTTCTTATAATAGTGGGCTTATTTTTCAGATTTGATCACAAGTAACTATTCAAAAATCGCTAAAGAAAAGGTGAAACTTGAGAAGTGTAGATGACTAACCTAAGATTGTTGTCTAGGAATTCCAGTCACAATAAAAATTGCATAAAAAATAAAATCCAGTCAACTTATGCTGTAGAGCCAATTGATAAATTTAAAATAGAAACTTTCAATTCTTGTTACACTCATGGAAGTGGTGCTCGAGTTGTTTTTGGAAATAGAATAATGGATCTTTGACAAGAAACATTGCATGCAAGCTTGTTGGCAGTTTCAATTCTTCTTCAAGCTATTAGACCAAAAATGGCTTGTTGAAGGCACGTCATTAAGACTTATAAATTCATCAAAGATGATCATTGGAATGCAGCCAAACAACTTTTCAAGTATATCCAAACCTTAAGTTTCGGTATCTTATGAGAACTTTTAGTTGAGTTGCTATATAAATGCAGAATGAGCAGGCAGTTACACGGCTGACAAGATGCATAATTCAGGACAGTGTTCTCACAAATTTGTATTTGGAGAAAGGAATTTTGCCTACCTCAATTCAATTCAAATCATGTATTAGAATCTCATGCTGCCTTTTCACTTTGGCAAGGGATTTCCCATCAACCATGGTAGCCAGATTTTCCTATCAGCCTAGACTATCTTTGTCATATATGGGTATATGGATTTTTCAAGCAATCTATTTTGTTGGGTCATCCAGGTTGTTGCACCATTTCTTCTAGATGAAGGCACCTTGACCTTTGATTAAGGACTTTCATAAACAAATTGAAGTTAGAATTTAGAGAAACATAGACATTTGATACATAAATATTATTGATAAGGCTTTTGGGGATTTTCATATTTCTCTACATATTTTCTTGACAAAACTACTATGCAAGAGGGAACTAGATATCCATGGATACAGGGAGGAGGGACTGTGGGCACAATAGGTATGCATCCATGTGCAACATAATGTCTGAAACAAAATATGATAACAATTCAAGCCAAAACTGGCCAAACTAAAAACCAGTTGCAAAATATTAACTCATTCCAAAAAAGTCACTTTTCAATAATAACAGATATAAGAGTTGTAGAGAATTTGATATGGTTTACACTTTGCACTTCTCTTAATAGCATATTTAAATATCCCTTATTAATTTTTGCATTAATGGTACATTTAGTTAGAATTTAATTTAGTGGTGCTCAAACTTAAATTCATTTGAGGTACTAAATGAGTTTGACTGTATATGTTTGTATTTTTTGCTCAATTTTTTTATATACAGTTATAGTTAGCTTTGGTCCAAATTCTAAAACAAATTTTAAGCTGCTACTTCTTTAATTTTTCCAAGAGGAGAGAGCTAGATATTAGACATGTATGGCTAAGAGATACATAGAGCCTAATCTTATTGATTTTATAAAGATAGGATATACCAGCGGTTATGACTATTCATTATAGGATTTGCTTCAGATTCTCTGATGGTCAATCTACTAATAAACCCCTTGACTTGAGTTGCTAAGGCATGATTAGGTTTTCTTATAGGTTAGAATCTTACTCTAGCTATATTACACATGGACACACTGATACTTTTGCAATGCAGGATATGAAATCAAAATACTCCACTTGATTGAACCAATGATGAGGAGTTGAGGTTAGTCAAGTTGATCAGTGATGACTAGAGCACATCATTTCCAAGATAAGCTTATCGGTTGCAAAATCTTACTGCAAGGAGAATAATGAATAGAAAATGCAAATTTTTGTTGTTGTGTGATGGTCCTAAACCATGATTCTTAAGGATCTTCACTAAACGTTCACTCCAAAGAAGGGAAGATTAAATGATACAACACATGACAAAATAGTCTTACAACAAAGGTAACAGTAGGCAGTAAAAAATCACAGACCAACCTAATGCTAATTAACCACTGTTTGCTCATTCACCAACATCAACATCGAACACTATCACAACCCTCATTTTTTTAGTGTTATTAGTCGAATTATAAAGAATACATGGATATGCTCATATTTTCTTTTACTTAGTCTTACATGAAAGCTTGTCAAACTTGACAAAAACTAGTTTGTTTACAACTAAAATACAAAATACTATAAAAATATTTTCAGTGCGCCCTGTGGGAAGAAGATTGATGGATAAAGTGTTGAGTTGCTAAAAATCTAAATGTTTGTATCTCCAATATGAATGGAAAACCTGAGGAGTTCTTAAATTTTGTACCCAACAGTTCAATTTAAGTGGTCTACCCTTTGCACCACAATTTATTTTTGTTAAAAAGTTTATTCAGTATTATATTTAACAGAGAGGATTTTAAACGATAACTGCTCATTTGGGCAAGTGTGTCTTGTTTTGACCCTATTCAAACATACTGTGAGTGAGGCATTGGGTTCTCAGTCAGTTGTGGTTGACATATGCAGCCTTGGTGCCAGTTACTTGAGAATAAATAATGCATGGTATAAGACCTACAGTTAGATTGTAAGATATTTACAATGCAATTTTAGAGATTCATCCAATGTATATAGAACTCTTCATATATTTACCATCTACGTTTTGTTAGAATGGCTTGAACTTTCAATATAACAAAGCACAACAAGGTAGTCTTTATCAACTTGAAGTTAACCTTGCCAAAGAGATAACTAAAATAAATGTATGCATATGAGATAAGAATCTAGCACAGAGTGAATAAATTCGAGAGAGAAGCAGTCAATGGAACAAAAAATATGGATGAAGTAACAAAGAAAAAGTCTGGAACTGATGAGGGTTCAAGCTTGGTTGAAAGGAAATTGTAAAATATAAAAGATGCAATTGTATCCGAACTCTCCAAAGGCTTATAAATATAGTTTAAAATAGAAAAGCATCTAACGCTTGACAACTAGATACATTCAATGAAAGCATATAAAATAGAGCAAATAATCCTTATCATATGGAAATATTGAAATATGGCTCACCTGGTTTTTAGATAGCTATATTTTCATTTTGATAAGTACTAGCCTATTACTTTGTAAAATATATAGCTATTTAAAAACTAGGTCAGCTCTATTTCATTGTTTAAGCTTAATGAATTTCCCACACCACAACTGCAATGTCTGCCATAATACTATCAGAGGTTTCTTGTTCAAAGCTCCTCGTAGACAGAGATCGCTTAGTCAGTTGAAATCTAGTCTGAGGTTCCACCCTCTTTGCATCACGCTTCCCCCGACTTTAACCTTTAGTGAGCATGAGCATCCTCTAAAACTTGTCAAGGATAGGGATGGAGACTGCAGTTGTCGCTTCTACTCTAGGATTAGTCGGGGTTGGCGATATGACTGCCAACGGTGCCTCTATACTCTAGATTTGACCTGTGCAAAACTTGATATGCAGGGCCTTCTGGAGCATCCTTTTCCGCAACAAGGTATTCCACAAGAAGGAAATGGGATTGCTATTCTAGTTGTGGAAGCTAATTTTTTTGCAAAAATTATAGCAGGTATTGTCGGTGGTGTGCTTGCAGAAGTTATTGTAAATTTCATGTAGTGATTCTTGTACCTATGTTCAGTTATATTATATGTATAATTGAAAGATTTAGGTAATCTCTACCTGCTGTAGATTACCTATACACATCTTTTCACCTCCTAAATTATTTCATCTAGACATATTAATTTGCGTTGAAAACTGTGTGAATGCAAAAACATAATTCGGTTTTGTTTTATGTCAGTTTTAAAAATGGTTGTTGTGCAATTGTTTGTCAAAAAAAATGTTTTTCAGTTTTTTAATTGTCTGTTGGAATTTTCTTGGGTGAATTTGTAAATTTTCATTATAAAAATTAGAAGACGACAAATATGGACTGCAAAGCGAATACAGAAAGAAAACTAAATAGACTGCAAAGTATGAACAACAATGAAACTTTTCTTTCAAACATGGACCCTCTAGTCATCGGAGAACTGGTTGCTTGATGTGTCTGGCTTTGATGCACGTGGTGTGACTTGTAACACTGTATGTGTAGAGAAATAGGGGTGTTTCAGATGAAAAATCCATTTAAGTTTATAGAATGGATGACCCAATCTATCAAATAGTGTGTTAAAAGTGGGGAAGAAAACAATAGAGTGTGACTACAGCGACATGGTTGATAGTATCATTCGATTATGAGTTTAGTGTTCCACAAAGCCAAGAAAAAGGTAGGTGTTTCCTTATCCCTTCCAAGTAACGTTTCTATTTCAACAGATCTCAGTTCATGCTCTTCTTAAATCTAATGGTTGCTTAAGATTTTTTCTTTTTCTTTTAAACTATTTTCTGGAGGACATAGAGGGTATTTTTAGAGAATTTCAGTGTAGAAAAGGTTTTTTTTTTGTTGAGCTTTTCATGGATCAGTTAGGACTTGAACTTAGGACCTTCCATTTACCGTAGCGATGTTCTACTACTGAGTTACTGGCCTAGACTAGTCCATCATTGATTTGGGTGTGGCTTATTTCCGACACTCCCCTTAACCCACTTTATAGAGTGTGTGTGACTCCTAGTATGGTGTTGGTGCAGGGGCACCAATTGAGCAAGTTTGGTTTTATATGGTTTGATGAGATTTGTCATGTTTTGAGTCATTTCTTTTATTAAATAAGGCCATTTAGACCATTTTATGTTGTAATGAGTCCATTAGGTGATTAGGAGGTTCAAGTTGCAAAATATTGCAAAACATGCAAATGTTGTCATTTTCAAAAGTTGTAAAGTTGCAAAAAGGCAAGTTAAGGAATTCCAACGGTCATGGGGATTTGAAAAGATAGTTTGTTGGTTATATTGGTTGGTTTTAGGTGAGAAAAAGTTTATATATGCTCCAACATTCGTTGTAAATCTCTCTGTAAGTTTTTGAAGAAGAAATCAATTCAAACATCTTTGTTTTACTATTAATTTCTATGTATTTTCACTATTTCAGCCTGTGTATGGCGCGTACAGTTAAATATTGATCCAAATTTGTGTAGAATCCATTGGAGGATTGAGTTAGCTTTAATTAGGTTCTAATTTGAATAAGTTTCATCAAGATTAAAGCTTTATTGAGGCAATTTTTTGGAGGGTCTGTATACCCTGTTTTAAGGGTTTTGAGTGTGTAAAATGACAGTTTAAGCCATTCCACCCACTGTATTCTTTTGTAACTGTTTACTCGCTATGGGTACAATGACATACAGAGTAAACAGAGATATAAAATAACATTGATAGCATATAATAATCACCTAGCAATCGCACAGAACATAGATATACCTCTTTATTTAGTATTCGGCAATTACATCATAATGTCTCCAGACATAACATAGCATAACATAGTAGAACCATAATGTTTCCTGACTACATGACTCAAGTACATCTAGTACACTGGCAGTGGTTGAGGCACCAATCGTCGTGTCCCTTCATTATAACTAATTGCTTTGTCAGGAACTTAATTCCCAAGACAACTAACCAACATGACATGTACATAAGTATATGGATTATTAATATTAACTAATATCTTATTTACTTATGGCTCACAACCGACCAAGTACACTCTTGGTTGACTACCTCAACTCATGGCCGACTACATCATCCCCCCCACAAAGTAGTCGTCTTCCAGACGACTGAAAACCAAGAATGCCAACTGATCCTTCTTTTCCAACTGATTGTCACTCTCACCCAATACTCCATCTCTCTCCACCAACTTCTCCTCGAGAGCTGCAACTCTTGTCTATTCGGCAACCAATTGCTCCTGTACTATGATGGGTGGTGGCACTGCAATTTGGCAATTCCAATAAATCTGATGGGGGTCTGGGGGCAATGCCCAAAGCGGGGTTAAGGGGCAGCGCTCCTTGTGGGGGTCTGGGGGCAACGCCCCCAGCGAGGTTGAGGGGCAGCGCCCTTCGTGGGGGTCTGGGGGCAGCACTCCCAACGAGGTCAAGGGGTAGCGCCCCTCGCGAGGTCCGGGGGCAACGCCCCTTGACCCCGCCGCCAGGGCCAATTTAACACTTCTCGAAACTTCATCGCGCACCTCATTTTCATGACTCTTCCACAAGTTCCGAATAGTGCTGATGAAGCTGGAAAATATAGATTTTGCATTGTTTTTCTTAGACTTCCTTATGCGTACGACATCTTGTTGTTTAAAGCATATGACCTTCTTTTGTTTCAACTGTACAACCTTCTTATGGTCCACTTGTACGGCCTTCCTCTGATGTAAGCGTACAAATTCCTCTTTGCCTAGGCGTATGGCCTCCTCAAAGCGTACGACTTCCTCCTTGCCTGGTCGTACAAAGTGCTTTCTCCTGTCAGGTCGTACGAAGTATCTCTTGCCAGGTCGTGCGAACTACCTCCTGCCAGGTTGTACGAATTGTCTCCTGCCAGGTCGTACGGACTGTCTCTTGCCAGGTCGTACAAATTTCTCCCTTCTGCCAGGTCGTACGGCGTGATCTCCCTTGCCAATCCGTACGGTGTGATCTTTTTTTCCTTTGTGAGGCAGTACGTGCTCTCCTATGCCTTTCTCAGGTCGTACAAACTTAAGAATGGATGGAAGTCGTACAATTTTCTTTGGTGAAGATTTTTTGAGTTTTTGTCTTGGTCGTACAATGCGTCTTCCTGGCCGTTCTACAAGTCTCTTGCTAGTCCGTACGGTGTGACTTTCTATGCTTTTGTCTGGTCGTATGATGCAATATTTTGTGTTATTGCCAAGCCGTATGATGTGGCTTCTTATGCTTTTGCCTAATCATACGATGGAGCCTTTGTCAAGCCGTACGATGTTGTTTCATGCACTGCCAGGTCGTACGATTATGTTTTCTGCCTTATTGTCAGGTCGTACATTTTTCTTCCTTGTGTCAGGTCGTACGGTTCCTTTCCTTGTGCTAGGTTATATGGTTTCCTTCCTTGTGCCAATTCGTACGAACTCCTTGATGTTGCTTGATCGTACGAAATGATCCCCTCTCTCAATCCGTACCTTGTTTGATCGTACGGGCCTTCCTGCTCCTTCCTCAAGTCATATGCCTTGCTCTGCTATCTTCCTGCCAAGTCATACAGCGCATCCTCCTGTCTTGTTGTTAATCTGTACGGTGTAACTTTCATTCCCTTCACCAGGTCGTACACTGTGGTCTCTTCCTCGTATGTGCTTCTCCGTCTCTTTTTTTTTTCTCTTTGTCTCTTTTCTCTCTCCTTTGTCTCTTTTTTCTCTCTCTTTATTTTTTACATTTTCTAATTCCTCTACTTTATTTTTTCTATTTTTTGGCTCCAACACAATTTTTCTATCTCGTACCTGTTCGGATTTGTGGGCTGGCATATCGTCCAGTTCTGATATTCTTCCTTTGTACTCTCCGTACTCGCCCAAACGTGTCTAGCTAAACGTGTCGTTCTCTTCTTCCTTGATTTCTCCGATCTATAGCGTGTTACACTCTCGGTGGAACACTTCATAGTCTTCCATCTGCCAATGAAATAAGCCATTCAATGAGCTTGTCTCATCCTCCGAACAACTCTCAAGTTCCAGTATGCCCTCGGCGTTCGATTCCATCGTCTTCCTTCTTTCATCCACATCTGATTCCCCTCCGTCTGATTCTGATCCGGAGGAAGCCAATTCTTCGCTCACGGCCTGGTTCTTCAAGTCGATGATGTACTTCCACACGTTGTTCTCGATCGAGAGTGTGTTTCTCTTCCAATTATGATTTTCCTTGGCAGCTATCAACCATCCTCTCCCAAGTAGTGCATCATACGCTTTTCTCTGTAATGGGATGACGACAAAATTTAGCAAAAACTGTTGTGTCCCGATCATCACCTTCTGCGCCATCAGCGTCCCCAATGGCTTGATACCATGTTGATCAACACCGATGAGTTGGAATGTCGATGGCCAGAGTGTAGGCTTCCCCAGGCTCTTCCATGTGTCTTTGGGCAGTACGTTGACTCCCGATCCTTCGTCAACGATAGTATTTGTCAAGATATTCCCTCTGATCTCCATCTGCACAACCACTGGCATCTTCCCAACGTTCCCCATTAGTAGTATGGGATCAATGGTTTGTTCACCATACGGTGGTGAATCTAGTACCAATTCTTTCCTTCAGTCCTCTTCTTGCGATTGCTTGACATCCCAGAGGACATTTGTCAGTGCCAGTCCCAACTGTGGCAATGTCTGGAGAAGGTTAGTTACTTTGATCAGTATGGTGGTCTGCAGTACCTGCCGTACAATGTTGGTTTCCGCCTCTGAAAATCGAGAGGTCTCTGGCTTCTCCAGAGATATTTTGTTCTCCTTTGCCATTGCCAGTTCCACTTCAGCTTTTGCTTCCTTCATCCTTTGTTTTTTTGTACGTGGATCTGGGTAGGTTGCCTTCTTTGCTTACGCTCTGGTGATCGCCAGTACCTCTTGTTCTTCTACTTCTAGCATATGGATACCCTTCTACTTGGGGCATTCACTATCTTCATGGTTGCCTGGTCCACACCACTTACACAATCTTCCTCTCGAACCTTGGTCGTTCTAGCAATCCTTGGCGAAGTGACCTCATTCATTGCACTTTCGGCATTGGATCATGGGTTGTCCTTTACCGTCGTACTGTATTCTATTCCTTGGACTCATGTTGCTCTAGTAACCTCTAGGGGATGCATTGCTATTGTACTGGGGCTTCGGTGGTGTGTTTGGCGGTGTCGACGGTTCTCCTTGAACGAAGAGTACTTGTGCACTTTTGGCTTTTAAATTGTATGGGCATTCTTTGATGGAATGTCCCATCACTTGGCAGATATCACAGAATAAATTCTTTGGATAGTTCACCTTCGTGTGACCTTCCTCATTGCAGTCTATACACCATAGTTCTCATGCTTCCCTCGTACTCTCTTTTTCGGCCTTCAATTCTTTCATCATTCGCATCATATCTTTCCTGAGTGCTTGTACGGTCTTGGATTCACCGTTGCTGTCATCTGCACTCTCCTCATCATTCATCTTCTTTTTCCCTTGGGAGGATATTTTTTTTTCACTTTCTATATCCATCACCCAATTGTATGCTTCAGCGTATGATGACGGAGGCACGACTTTCATCTTCTTCCTCAACGACAGAAGCAAGCCTTCAATGAACCATCGCTTCTTTAGCCCATCGGTTGGTTGAACCTGCAATTTTCCCAACAAGTCTTTCAGTCGTCGATTGTATGTGCGCACATTCTCGTGTTTTCCTTGCTTTGTACTATAGATTTATAGTACAATCTCACTGTCATCCCTCAGGATTTTGAATTCGTCCTGAAAGGCCTTCTTGAGTAATCTCCATGTAGCTTTCTGTGCTTAGTCCAACTCTGAGTACCAGTTGATGGCACTATCTCTGAGTGTCGCCAGAAAGGCTTTCAACCAATGATCTGGGTCATCTTCTCCACTTGCTATCTAGATTGTCTCGCATGTTTTGCAATGTCGAATTGGATCCTTTGACCCATTCCCCGTAAACTTCGACAGATTTGTCATTCTGGAGTCACCATCCTTCCCCAATGTCCTCTTTGTATATTGGACCCGACTAGACCGGTTTCCCCATTATGTTCCGGTGCGTCACTTGCACTCTTGGCCACGTACGAGTCACTTTCTCGTCCTTCGTCAGTATCCTCTACACCTTGATTTTCCTGGGTCCCACTCCGGTGCTCCCTCTACCAAGGGGTCTTGGGCTCAGATCTCCCTATCCTCAGCCTTTCGTCGTTGTTCGATATGGACAACTCTCGAATCCGTTGGATTCTATTCTCAAGTTCTCCATTCAATTCATCTTCATTTTCTCGGTTTTTATATTTTTCTACATACGGGGTGATGAAGGGTTCCTCGTCCCTCCCTTCCATAAAACTCTGATGTGCTCTACTTAATCTTTGCCACCAATTTTCTTGCTCCTGTACTCTCAATGATCATCAGATTCTTTCCTCCTCCGCTTCGTGCCCAAATGGTATTCAGTTCTTGTCCTTATTCGGTCGTATAGGCATTACAGGTCTTTCACGTGATCATTGTTGGTTGCCAGGGTACGTCTCCGGCTAGTGTCTCATTCCTCCTCTTCCCATTTGGTTCGTTCTTCGTACCACTGCAAGATTTGCTGCCTTCAACGTTCTTGATCCTCTTCTGCCCGAAGATCCTGTAAGATAATGTAGTGGCATGCTATCAGTCTTGGGAGTCTAGTAAGAAGATAGTCGACCTCTTCCTTGATGCGCAATCTATCCCAAATGACCACCTGAGGGATCTCTCGCCTGAGAGCCTCCCTCCGTATGTGGTCCTTTAACGATATTTCCCACAAACTGCAGAGGTCTTTCGTCAGAACGTCTTCACAATCCTTGTTTGCTTGTACCAGCCCTTCAGTCGGCTGCCCCATCACAATGCCATTCTCCTATCTGGGTGGTTACCGGATTCGCTTAGGCAACAACGCCAAATGTTTACTCGCTACGGGTACAATGACGTAAGGAGTAAACGAAGATATAAAATAACATTGACAGCATATAATAATCACCTGGAAATTGCACAGAACATAGATATACCTCTTTATTCAGTATTCAACAATTACATCATAATGTCTCTAGACAAAACATAGCATAACATAGTAGAACCATAATGTTTCCCGACTACATGACTCAAGTACATATAGTACGTTGCGGTGGTTGAGGCACCAACCATCGCGTCCCTTCATTATAACTAATTGCTTCGTTCGGAACTTAACTCCCGAGACAACTAACCAACATGACACGTACATACATACATGGATTATTAATATTAACTAATATCTTATTTACT
This sequence comes from Sequoiadendron giganteum, assembly GCA_007115665.2. Taxonomy (NCBI): domain Eukaryota; kingdom Viridiplantae; phylum Streptophyta; class Pinopsida; order Cupressales; family Cupressaceae; genus Sequoiadendron; species Sequoiadendron giganteum. The sequence continues at coordinate 188,848,915 of CM021110.1, read as the reverse complement.
TACGGCTCAAAGTCGACCAAGTACACTCTAGGTCGACTACCTCGACTCATGGCCGACTACAATAACTTGGTGGAATGGCTTATTAGGGAATGGTTTAGGTGTGTGCATAGTCTATTAGAGCAAGGAAGATGTGTGGAGGCAATTTGAGTTGTTGTCCTAAGTGTATTTGTGCAAATTTTGCTTGAAAATGGAGGTTTTGAAATAGGATTTGGTGAGATAGTGAGGATAGAGGTTGGATAATGAAATTTTAAGCATGGGTAGACATAATTAAGGGTGTTTAAAGTGGTGGAAAGGTGAGGTAAGGTCTGGTATATAGTTTTTCAATAAAACCTCATGTAAATTGCTAAAAGTAAGGGTTTATTGGTTTGGTGTCTTGCAGGGCCAAAATCATTATAACATTGGTTGATTTAGGGCTTGTGTAGCATGGTTGTGGTCTGTCAAGTGATTTTTTGGTGAAAGAGAAAGTTGAAGGTGGAGTTGCTTTGTAAAAGTGGCCTATTTGGCCTAGGTGGACAATGTAGAAGCCTAAAGTTTGGGAATTTGTTCCAAAGGAGTGATATGAGTTTTTGAGTAAGGTTTTGTAAGGCCCTTAAGAGTGTAGAAGTTGAGAAATCCAATAAAAAATTCTACAAAGGGTGTCTGCAAAGGTGAGGGGTTTGTGGGGTTGCAGAGTCTTTTGAGAGTTAGGCACATTTTTCTCAATTGGCAATACTACAAGGGAATTGAGAAGGTTTGATGCAATAAGGATAAGTTGAGATTTAATGACTTAAAGAGTTGCTGTTTTTTTTATTGAAATTGTGTTGAATAGTTGATTGCCTCCCACCTCTACATCAATTGGTATTAGAGCGTAGGGATTAGATCTCTTGAAGTTGGAAGTTGCAGATTTGAAGAAGGGTAATTGGAAGTTGAAAAGGTAAACTTGTAAAATGCCTCCAAAAGGAAAGAATATGGAAAAATAAATGAGTGAATTGAAGGATAAGCAGGCTAGGGAGATAAGAGAGTTGAAGGAAAGACTTGCAACATTGGAGACAAGCAAGAGAAGAGATGAAGATGAAAGTGATTCTGATGAAGAAGAGGAAGAAGAATTTGAAGATGTGGATGAAGAACTTGATCCTGATGATCAAAGGTTGGAAAAGTTGTTAAGGTAAGTTAAGAGTGACAAACATAAGGTGAAGATAGATGTGCAAAATTATGGAGGACGTATCAATGACGAGGAATTGCTAGACTGGATTGCAGCCTTAGACAATCAATTTGAATGTGAAGAGGTTCTTGAGGAGCAGAGAGTGAAGATTGCAAAGACCAAGCCGAAAGGTCATGCTCTTTTATGGTGGGATTATCAACAATTAGAGAGGAAAAAGAAAGGTAAGTCAAAGATAGTTTCATGGGACAATATGGTAGCAAAAATCAAAGGTAAGTTCTTGCCTAAAGACTATGAAGTTCAAATGTTTAAAAAGCTTCAAGGTTTAAGACAAAAAGAAGTGGATGTGAAAACATATACTGAGGAATTTTATAAGTTAAGCATGAGTTTTGGTCATCATGAAAATTAATTTGAAAAAGTTGCTAGGTACCTTGGTGGTTTAAGATTCAATATCCAAGATGAACTCGTTTTGGCAAATCCTAGAACTGTTGAAGAATGTTATCAAATGGCAATAAGAGTGGAAGAAAAGATGAAAAGAAGGTAGGAAAAAACAAGTAGAGGCAGAGGCAGCACCACTAGAGGAAGAGGGTCATTTGCTACTTCAAGACAAACAAGTGAGAGCCAAGAAGATGTACACAAAAGCCAAGAGCAAGGTGTAGATTTCAGAAGTGGTTTTTAGGGGTCCAAGAGGTAAATTTGGTGGAGGAAGGAGGGCAAACACATTTCCAGGTAGGTGCTATAATTGTTAAGAGTTTGTACATCCATCATCCAAGTGTCCTGAGAAGCAGGGATCCACATGAAGTGTTGGTGAAAGGAGGAGTGAAAGGAGAGCTCAAATTGTCCAAGAAGATGAATGTGAGAGTTCAAAATTTTCACGTTGTGTTGCTGCTCCAGAAGTTGGGGAAAGCTTGATATTGAGAAGAACACTCTTGAAGACATCCAAGGAAGAGGAGAGGAATCAAAGAAGGAGCTTGTTCAAGTCCACATGCAAATGTAGAGGTAAATTATGCAAGGTTGGCATAGATTCAGGTTCAACTAACAATATGGTGTCTAGGGAGATGGTAAAGAAATTGAAACTAGATAGAATACCTCATGAAGCACCATATAGGGCATCTTGGGTAAATGATAATCAATCACTTTTAGTGAATGAACAACCGTATGTTGAGTTCTAGATTGGAGGGTACAAGGATAAGGTACTTTGTGATATTTTACCCATGGATTGTTTCCATATACTTCTTGGTAGGGCCATGACAATTTGATAGGTGTGCATTATAAGATGGAAGGGAAAACCTACACCATTGAGAAGGATGGAAGTTCTTTTATATTAACCCCATTGCAGGAGAAGGATGAAGCAAAAGGCAAGGCAACAAAGATTATTATGTTTGGCAAGAAGGAGAATTTGAAGACTGTGGAAGACAAACCCAAACAGTGTGTAGCTATTTAAAGATTTGAAGATCCAAGGACAATGAATATGAAGAGTGGTGCACAGATTAGAAACAAGGAAGATGAATTGGTAATAAGAACAGGTCAAGGGAAGTTTGAATTAGGTGCGGGAGTGTAACATGAATTAGAAAAGCATGATGAGGTTATGGTTGGGACGGTGATTTGTCCTTTGGATGCAAATTGCAAAGGTAAGCAACCTGATTTTGTTAATGTAAAGGTTTAGAAAACTGATGGTAAAGAAGTCTTCAAGGGAAATGGTCATTTAAGGTTTGATCAACAGGTGGAAGAGGTGCTAAAGGTGCAAAACAATGAAGAAGAAGGTAAGGGTAAGCTCCAAGGAAGAGAAATCCAAGTTAAGCAGATGCAAGGTGTGGAGAGGAAGGAAAATCAACTCAAGGATGCAAGAAGTTTAATGGAAAATACAGGGACAGTTAGGACAACACTTTTTGATGTAAGAGCAAACAAAAGATGCTCATCCAATTAAGAACAAAGATGGAATCGGTTCAAGGGTAGAGATGGTAATTGTTTTCAATTTTTGACTTATGGGAAAGAGTCACTAGGAGGGTATGCAGATTGGAGGTCTTGGTATGATCAAAGACAACATGGATTGATGCTATACAGTCCTCAAGAGGACTTGGGAACTTCTTTTGGTCGGGTGTATGGTGCAGGGGCACCAATTGAGCAAGTTTGGTTTTATATGGTTTAATGATATTTGTCATGTTTTGAGTCATTTATTTTATTAAATAAGGTCATTTAGACCATTTGATGATGTAATGATTCCATTAGGTGATTAGGAGGTTCAAGTTGCAAAATATTGCAAAACATGCAAATGTTGTCATTTTCAAAAAAATGTAAAGTTGTAAAAAGGCAAGTTACGAAATTCCAACGGTCATGGGGATTTGAAAAGGTAGTTTTTTGGTTAGATTGGTTGGTTTTAGGTGGGAAAATTTTTGTATATGCTCCAACATTCATTGTAAAGTTCTTTGGAATTTTTTGAAGAAGAAATCAATTCAAACATCTCTGTTTTAATGTTAATTTATGTGTATTTTCACTATTTCAGCCTATGTACGACCCGTATAGTCAAATATTGATCCAAATTTGTGTAGAATCCATTGGAGGATTGAGTTAGCTATAATTAGGTTCTAATTTGAATAATTTTCATCAATATTAAAGCTTTATTGAGGTTATTTTCTAAAGGAGGGTCTGTATATCCTGTTTTAAGGGTTTTGAGTGTGTAAAATGACTTTATAAGCCATTCCACTCACTGTCTTCTTCTGTAACTCAGTGGAATAGCTCATTAGGGCATGGTTTAGGTGTGTGTATAGTCTATTAGAGTAGGGAATATCTTTGGAGGCAATTTGAGTCATTGTCCTAAGTGTATCTGTGTAATTTTTGCTTGAAAATGGAGGTTTTGAACTAGGGTTTGGTGAGATAGTGAGGATAGAGGTTGGAGAAAAAAAATTTAAGAATTGGAAGACATAATTAAGGGTGTTTGAAGTGGTGGAAAGGTGAGGTAAGGTTTGGTATATAGTTTTTCAATAAAACCCCATGTAAATTGCTAAAAGTAAGGGTTTATTGGTTTGGTGTCTTGGAGGGCCAAACTCATGATAACATTGGTGGATTTAGGGCTTGTGTAGCCTGGTTGTGGTATGTCAAGTGAGTTTTGGGTGAAAGATAAAGTTTAAGGTGGATTTTCTTTGTAAAAGTGGCCTATTTGGCCTAGGTGGACAATGTAGAAGCCTAAAGTTTGGGAATTTGTTCCAAAGGAGTGATATGAGTTTTTGAGTTATGTTTTGTAAGGCCCTAAAGGGTGTCTAGAAAGGTGAGGGGTTTGTGGGGTTGAAGATTATTTTGAGAGTTAGGCACATTTTTCTCAATTGACAATACTATAAGGGAATTGAGAAGGTTTGATGCAATAAGGAGAAGTTGAGATTTTATGACTTAAAGAGTTGTTTTTTTATTGAAATTGTGTTGAATAATTGATATCCTCCCACCTTTGCATCAGGTGTGGCTTGATACAATGTTGATTTTTTCATGGACCAGCTAGATCTAAACGTAGGACCATCCATTTGTTGCCGGAGTGCTCTCCCCTGATATATTGGTCTGATTAAGACCAGTGCATCTTTGATTTGAATGTGACTTATTCCGAATTTCTTAAAGATTTTTTATAAACGCAAAGAAAATTAAACCTTGAGCAAAATGTATGAAATTTGTTTTTTTTTTAAATTTCTAGTCAAAATTACCCTTTAGAGCTACATTAGGCTAATTTTCATCTTGGCCTAATATAGCTATTTGCACAGATGCATGAAGATTAGTTTTTTGAATTATAGATGCAGGGATCATATCCTAATAATATTATATCTGTGGCTAAATTTTGGTATCGAATGGCCTGGGTCTCTCCTTCAATTTGCATAGAACTCTCGAAAGGAGCCTTCAAAATACCTCGAGGGGTCATTTTCATTTTCATTCCTTTATATGGCCAAAGGTATAATGAACAGTTCAAGCTTTAGAATATCGGGAGTAAATATAAATTTTATAGGAAAACTTCTTCAATAATAGATTGTTTTCTTTCCATACGTGGGGAAGCACATGAATAATGACTGTATCACATCAATCTACTCTCAGAACTTATTCCTCGACAAAAAGAACCTGCTTCAAATTCTAAGCAAATTAAGGCAAAGAGTCTTCAATTAAGCAAGGCTCTGTCATGAGAGTCTTTATCTGCTCAAACTGCCCAACAACAAAAACTAGAGCTTGTTTCATGAAGCTTGTTGGAGAACATCCCTATAGAATGTGATAGGACCTTGGAATCTGAAGGTAGAAACCAAAGGTCTCTTTTTAAAAAAATCGGGCTAAACAAATGCTAACTGTCCTATTTAAAAGGGCCTTGAAGAAGCAAAAGCATTAAAGTTTGTTTACGTAGAATGACAAGCTTAATCCTTACCCATTTTTTCTAAATAATAAAATAGTTGTTGGCACATAAATGTTGAAGGCGATGGTCATGGGAATCCTCTATCCATGCCCTTTTGCAGAACTTTGTTGTAGGTTTGCAACACCAAAATCAAAACATAAAATCTTTTCCATCCATATTGTATGTGGCTATTAGCTATCAAAATATAATAATAAATGTGATGATTATCAAGGATTGTGCATTTATTTAACTAGGTAAGGGAAATTTCTCACATTCTTGAAAAATTTATTCCTACTTTTTGAAGGTGCTGCAATCAAGACTAGATTGGAAATAAATAGTGAGGAAACAGTTCATAAAACTAATACGTAGACAAAGATACCGTGGAGGCACCATAGCTGCTATTTTTGTGTTTGGGGTGGTTCTATGAAACATTTTAATTGCAAAACTCTAATAACTAGAATCTTGTTCATAAAACTTGCAGGAGCTAGTGTTTCTTGGCAAACATTTTAGCAAATATTTTTTCCAAATGGAAGCTACCTTTAAGATTGTCTCTTTATTCACTTTGTTTCAAAATGCCACTATAATTTTTCAGTGCTTCTTGCAGAGAGAACTGTTGATGCAGAAAACCTCTATTGTTGTGAGTTAGATACTCTGGTCTAGTAGTTAATGGGCCAAAACACAGCCTATAGGTGAGGAAGAAAATAATTAAGACACAACATACCAACTGATGCATATATTCCTTAAATTCTTTGCTCTCTACTCTATTAACATCAATGAATATAGAAGCTGAAGCGGTATAGTGAATGATTACAGCAGAAAAATAAACCTGTAGCACTGATAATAATGCAAGATTCTCTATGAATAGAAGTTCTAAACAAATTTTCTCACAACATCAAATATATATAATGCAAGGTTCTCTGTGCAAAAAAAAGCATTTAAAGCAAAAGTTTCTTAGGATATATGTGTCTGTGACAAATATGATTCACAGTAGTACAAATAAGTTCAAATAAATGTTTTTCTCATTAGAAACCAGAAACATGAAAGAGTGGATCACTCTCTTTGTTGTTATCAATCAAATTCACATAAAGTTACAAAAAATATTATTTTTTAGGTAGAAACATTTCTGCAACATTTACTACATAAAATTCAATAATTTGAAATAGACTGTCGCATAAAATGAAAGAGAAAACAAAGCACATATGTGTTGCCAAAACAAAAGTGTAGAGGCTTCCTTTGGTCCATAACCCCGTAAGCTAGCCATTTCCTCAAGCAAGATTGCACTTGGTGTAGTGTATTGCAAAATAAGTACAAAGATAAACATCTTATCTCCACTAACAATGATATTCAACTTCCCAACCAATGTCACCATACCAATACCAACAATTGGAAGAAGCACAAGCCTAGTGAAAATAATACCAATTGTAGTCTTGATTCCAAGCTTTGACATGTGCAACCCATTGTACACCAAAATGACAACAACCCATTGTGCAAAGGAAACATAAGCAACTCCTGTCGTATTACATTGTTTCCCAAATGGGTGGTCATTAGTATGACTATCCAATTATGGCAATTGGAAGGTTCCCTATGTTTCCAAACCCTATCATTAAAAAAATGAACCTAAAAAACTAAGGAGGTTGCATGCATATCAGAGCTACCAAGTACCCCAAAATGCACACTAGTGTTATGCTAATCATAACATTAACTGGGATAAACCACCATTCTCTCATATTCTCCATGGTGACTGATTTCCCCAGCTCCGTGAAGATCAAGTAGGGGAGAAACAGGACAAACACAAGCTTGCTTAGAAGTTTAAAGGTCTCTCTGGGGATAAATTTCATTTTAGGATGTGCAAGGACTAGTCCTATGCTACTCAGGCATAAAATTTTTAATAAGGGAACTACTGAGTTCATTCAACTATCTAGGTGACCAGCAATTTCTTCACCTACATATAGCAAATAAAAAGCCATAACTATTGTGGTAGATCTAGTTTTGGTTTTCCAGTATACCCAAAATTGTATTTATAAATAATCAAATTATATATAATAATAAAATAGAATCTGCCATCATTATTTATACAAAATATTTTCTTTAAGTTCCTTTCATCATTATATATAATTTGATTATTTAAGTGCCTTTCATCATTCAATAATTTGATCGCATTCAATAATCTACCATCAGAAAAAAAATAAAAAAATAATGTGCTTCTTTTAAATTGAATAGTAGCTATATTAAAAATGGTATAACTAGACTAAAATATGGAAAGGACCTAATAAAGGACTATTTTAATTAGACACAAAAAAGAATAGCATGCATGAAACTCTAATCCAACAAGTCTTACTAACATTGACATCTAATATTGAAAATATCAAGAATTCGATTAGCAAGGTGGGATCAACAAACTTCCCTCCTTTTAAAATTAAAAGATTGAGGTCGCCTTTATGTAACAGTGAAAAGTACAAACTCCGTTCTATATACTTTTGAAGAAAAAGAAACGTTTCAGTGGAGCAAGAATTTGTTTGATTTACTTATATAGCATAATAAACAATGTGTATCCATTGCCTTCTTTGTAATTCTAAGAATATATACTTGGATTTCATATAGCCTGTAATACTTAGATATAGCATAATTTAAGTTCCAAAAAAGAATCAATATGGAACCCAACAAAATCCCGATTTCAAAGTTTTATTTAAACCCTAAAAAAAAAACCTTGCAAAATCAAACCCTAAAAACAGAGGAATGCCACAAATCAATGCGCCCATGAACCAATAATAAGAATTTGAAAACATTGAAGTTTTAGGGCTATTGATTCTTGAATTCGAGACAAGATTATTGCAAACTTTTGAAGGAAAATATTGGTTGAGTTAAAATTGTTTTCATGCACCTTCTTATGTAGTCGACCAACTATTTTCTTTCCTTCCTTTGTCTCGCTTTCACCTGAAGCTATTGTTGATGACAATGACCTCGACTGTTGTTGATGACAATGACCTCGGCTGCTGCTCTGACAATCACCTCGCGGTTGTTTGTGAAAATATCTTTAGCTAACCTTGCCCACAAAAAAGACCTGGATTAATCTCATCTCTGAAATTTTAGAGGGAAAAATAGGGCGTCGTCTCTAAATTTAGAGAGGAAAATAGGGTGTTCGAGTGAAGGCGTGGTTCGAATGAAGCCTGTACTTTTTTTCAATTTAGAAACTTTAAAATCTCCATGAATCGGTAGGGGTTCATTCCACCACCCCCAGGGGTGGGCTTCTAATGAACCCCCTTCATTAGAACCATCATAGTGATTTTTTAATGCACATTTCTAATTTTCCTTTGTCTAAATAATTGTAACCCATTATTGTGGGTTTACCCAGGATGGTGTGGGATATCTTGTGAAGCTGCCTCCCCTTGGCTCGTTTATGTAGTAGGAACATGTCGATGTCTAATAAGGGTCGGTATAGAATCTAGAGGGATCCCATGCTCCTCACTGATGAACTGATATGTTGTTGCTAAATCAATAATGGAGAATGAACACACATTATGCACAGTCGTGTCACTCATATGTGCCACATTTAATGGCAATGGTAGATCATCGTGAATAAATGGATCATAAGTACTAGATGTAGCCTTAGTGGGAGGAAGGCTAATCCACGATTGTAATAAGTATCTACCAACATGAACAAATGACATATGATCAATCTGTGTAGTAATGGTGGCAATACTATCAAAAATATGAGATCTAGTAGGGTTTGTTGTTGTATCCCCTATTGCTACTACTTCCAAATGTTTTGAAAGAACCAAAAGGTTTGGACCAATTAATGCCCTCTTGTTGATGGGTGGTGGAAAATTTGGAGTTCTATATTTAGGTTTTTCAAAAAACCTGCCCCTGCCTTGTCCAACATACTCAAGAAAAGATGTGTAGTCCACATCTATCTGTAAATAAAACTGATGGCAGTCATGCTAGGAGGGTTCTCAAGGAGAACAATCTGGGTCGTGCAGCTAGAGTAACACAACAGAAGCAACACAAAATATGGAGGCAAATGCAGATTAACACATTCATATTATCATGAAACTCAATTACATATAGTCAACCACATCCGGGCGTATGATTTGGCTCACAGGCCTGATTACAGTATGCTCAAAATACAACGCTCATATATGCGAGCGAAAATCCTACAAATCAAACTTTATATACTTTCTATTCTACTTAGACTTGATTGCTTGCCATTCTAATGATCCATCACAAGCTTTATATCATATCTGCAAGTCTAGAAACATCCACATCATCCAAAGATCATTACAATCTTCGATGAAGAAAATATAACTTGTGCAAGAACAGGTCGACCTCAAATATGAAATTCTTCCACGGTAGATGCACATGATGAAGTGTGGATCTAAGTGTAAGATTGGGAACACTCCATAGAAAAAATCTAAACACACCGTGAGGATCCACGTCACAGGAAAGATCCGCGATTGATCCAACTAGCCGCTAGGTTTTGAAGTTATTCCGGGGCCAGTGCCAAAACTGTCACATACTCTGGAGTGATAACTTGCTGGAAAAAGATCCAATCGAGCTAAAAACTTGGAATAAGGTAATTGAACATGTCCACGACGAAACCATAGGTATGCGAGATCTAGTGAGAAAATATGAAGAAATACCAGATCTCCCAACTTGAACAAGAAAAAGAATAAAACAAGAACAAAACTGAATGAAAATATTTTTTTGGTTGATGCAAGATTGTCAAGAACTAAGGAAGCTTCTGCATCAAAAACTCTGCATATAATTGTTTGCAAAAATAAAGTGGCAGCTCATCATTATGAGGCCATGTACAATGGTTTTCCAACCATCTAGGATATATAAATGGAGCAATAAGCTCATCTGTACACCTAGTAACTATATATCCTCTAATTCTATCTGTTCCCTTATAAAAAGGGAACATGTGCATATTATCTTGTGAAACTAACTTACTAACAAATCTCCATTTCTCTATGCCAGTAAAACTCTTGGCAAGAGACAAATAAAACTACTTAGTGATAATGTCATCATAAGGATTGTATGATCAAATCAAACCAATCATACATAAAATCTCATCTCTAATAGTGACTAATCTATATGTATTGGAAAAATTAGGGGAGTTATGAATGGTTTTCTCTAAACATCTCAATGCATTTTCTAATCTCCTAATGCTCTCCTCATAAAAAATCATTCTAGTTTGAGCATTCTCCTCAAACTGAGGAGAATGGTGAGATCCCTGATCATCAACCATATATGTATATCAGTAAAGAGATATGCATATCATTAAAACAAAATATTTAAATTATAACTTTATCAAATTTCAAAACTAAAACATATTTAAATTAAAAATTTATCAAGTTTCAAAACTAAAACATATTTAAATTACAAATTTATCAAGTTTCAAAACTAAAAAATATTTAAATTACAAATTTATCAAGTTTCAAAACTAAAACATTTTTAATTTATATACATCTAATGAGATAAAAAGTTATCTCTCTAAAATAGAACCTTCTACAAAGAACAACATAAGGAATGACAACTCCAAAGTGACAATGAGAAAACAATGTGAAGGTGCAACATAGAAAATATTGAAGAAGGTTATGACCAAACCATATGATTCTTTAGTAACCCTTGGAAGGGACAAAATTAAGGTATTCAATGATGGAAAAACATGCATACACCTTAGTTAAAGTTCTTAAAAAATATAGACCATATTTGATTGGTGCAAATTCATTGCTTGTGTGTCATACATAACTATTAAGGATATTCTAACTTATTAAGAGACTTCAAAGAACGTAGGTGAGAAACTCAAGGCATTGTGTTCTTAAAGATAGTCGTGCTTTCATTTAATCAGGTTGGCTTAAGCATGATCTGTGAAGTAAATACCAATAAAGTTTTATACATTCTTGCCTTCAAGCATGGATGAGTAGCTTAAGTTAGTTTTGATGCCTTTTGCATAATTATTTTGAAACTTGGCATTGAGAAAAAATGTTGCATAAAACCACCAAATTAATATTGAAATTTCATGATTGGTTTGATGCCATTTGCATAATATTTCTAGAGCTTGGCACTTGGAAAGAGTTGGTTTTGTTCATTTTCTAGGAGTTCTAAGTCAAAATTTTCTGCTCGGGCACTTGGAGAGTGTTGAAAATTTTATCTTAAGGCTTAAATTACCTCTATCTATAAACACTAAACCAAACCTTGCTATTTCATAATGTAGAGGTGTTTTGGCATTGCTTCATTCTCCTTACATAAAGTGCAGGAGGAAGTGACCACAAAAGATTCTAGTGATTAAATTATAAAACATTAACAAGCTTTTGTGTATAATAGCCAACAACAATTACATGAAGCATCCTCTTCTAGATTCAATTTTCCAATAGGCATCCAAATGAATTTGTGGCATTCTAGTTTCATATGATATTTAATGCTACTTGTAACAGGATTCATTTGCAAAATAATCTTGTCTTGCTTTTCCTTAACTGGATTATATAATTTGTTGGGTACTGTTACAAGCTTAACATGGGCTATTCCCAATTTTTCGAGCTAATACTATTCTAGTTTTATACATAATTGTTGTTGTTTTTTCTCTTCCTTGTGATGTGAAAATACATATTTTATATGAATTTATGGATCACGTTATTGTTGGTTGAATTTCATGTAGTACTACAAGAACTACAACTAACTTTACAAGAATTGCTACACGCATTTGAATTCTGAATATCAGGCTAATATGTTACAACTTCCACTAGGGAAAAAAGTTTCAATGACAAATATTTCTTATGAATGTGTAAAGCTTATCAATCAACCAATTATAAAGATTTCTTATAAAAGTGTAAAGTCTGTCAATTAATCATAAGGATCAAATTATTGTCAAGCCCTAGTTAGTTGTAGCACCCAAGTCATTAAACCATCTTGTCAATAGTTAGTGCATTGAACATGGACATCTAATAGTGTAATAAACTGTTATAGGGTAGCATGTGCATTAGAAACCAAGATCACCTGCATGCAATCACCTGTCACATGCAAAAGACATGTAGAACCAAAGAAGATGTTCTGTAAATCTCAAAAGTAAAAATGCATTATTGAGAATCAATTATTACAAAGAGATCAACCCTTATGAAGGAGATCAAGAAACCCTAAAAGGGAAACCCTAAATGAAACCCTAGTGTGCACACTTAATAACTAATCAATTATTAATGTGCCTAAGTTTAGCTTAAGCAACTAAAGGAATAAGTGACTTAATTAATTAACTAGTATGATATAATTAATTAAGTATAATAACTTATTACTCTAACACCCCCCCTTAAGATGAACTTAGGAAGAATCTAAAACACTAGAAGAAGATGCATGCAAGCAAGGATGGGTCCCGACAACTAGGCCTGATCAGGTACCCATTTACAAATGCAAGAATGAGGTAGAGAAGGGAAACCCAGTGGGACAAAACCCCCCTACAATGAGATGACATGCTGCAAAGCAATGGAAGAACATTATAGAGTAACACTGGAACCGCAATCTGGAAAGCAATGAAAGATACTTCTATCTACAAGAAACCATATCGGAATCATAATGATGCAATAGCAGACCCGATGCCACAAAACACTCGAAAACTCCAAACGGGAACAACCCTAGAATCTATGAAGCAACAGTCAATTATTGAATGAATGTGATACTGAAATGAAGTGCAAAGATGCAAGGTGCACTCTCCCAACTACCAAAACATCCAAGTAATCTCCAAAACACCCATCAGGCCAAATATGGATTAACAATAAACCTAGGACAGATACAGAAAAAAGTGCATGGACAAAAACATAGAGCTCCTCAATACCTTTCCAACGCTGCAAAGATAGCGAAAATCGGAGATTGTGGCAAAAAGTTATGAGTTCAGAAGCATAAAATAAACATTTGACTTCAAACAGAAATAAATTTAGCTAAACAGAAAAATACTAAGAAATAAACTACACCAGAAGAAAGTGCTCGGAACTAGCTTTCCGACGATATTTCGTTTGCCCGATTTCGATAGCGTATGCCCAAGTTATGCCAAAAAGAAAAAAATTGCTCCTTTAAGGCAAATCAGGGTTAGGAGAGGGCAAAGAGGTCGTACAACCGTTGACGTCAGCAAGTCCTAAGCATAAATTTGATGGTCATTTGGCCATTGCCGCAAAAAAATGGCCCCCCTGCAAAAAAATTTAGGCCCCTAGTCACCCATGTGACCGAGGGTGCAGAGCAAGGGGCTGGGGCGGAGCCCCTGGTCCTCCATAGGACCTTGGCTGGAGCTGAATGGGCCGGGGGTTGGGCGCATAGCGCCTGGTCCCCCATATGATCGAAGCAGGTACAAAGGGGGCTCGCGGGGGCTACAATGGCTGGCGACGCTGGTAGGGGGAGCCACTAACGGCGGCGGCGGACAGGTGGCCACTCGACGGCGAAACCTTTACAACTAGAGGCGGTGGCGCGAAACCCAAGAAAATCATTTTTTAAAAATTTTCGTGCCTCATAATGCATGTTGGGAGGTCGTACGGCTTCCTTGATAAAAAAAATTTGCCTCAAAAATCGACCAAACGACAAGCATTCTTAAGGTTTTTGACCATTGCGAACGCGATGGTAACCTCCATTTGAGCCCAAAGTGGCCTGAAAAATTGGCTACCCCCAAATCTTGCAAAAAAGATGTCTGTGAAAACCCTTGTACTTGAAACTCATGGAAAGGCATATCTTCAGATCACGAACAGGCAGCTGCAGGTCTGGAGCTCTGATACCATGTTAGAAACCAAGATCACCTGCATGCAATCACCTGTCACATGCAAAAGACATGCAAAACCAAAGAAGATGTTCTATAAACCTCAAAGTAAAAATGCATTATTGAGAATCAATTATTACAAAGAGATCAACCCTTATGAAGGAGATCAAGAAACCCTAAATGAAACCCTAGTGTGCACACTTAATAATTAATCAATTATTAATGTGCCTAAGTTTAGCTTAAGCAACTAAAGGAATAAGTGACTTAATTAATTAACTAGTATGATATAATTAATTAAGTATAATAACTTATTACTCTAACAATGTGAACCTTGAATTTTTTTAGCTCTAATAAAAACAAGATTGCCTAAAATTTTAAAAACCAGGGCCTTAGGTGAGCAACTCATTTTTAAAAACTTTGTACATCAACATGATATGTAATGTACTAAAATGCAATTAGAATTTAGGCCTAGCTACTTGTGAATTTGTGCGTTTGATGATTGCATGTAAAATTTCCATTGCAAATTTATTCTTTTGTTGCATTCAAAGAATAGCTAGTCTCTTGAAAAGTGGTCCATAACACTATATAGTTGCTTTTGTAATTTTATTATAGACTGACCATTCTTTAAATGTGAGAATTAAATTTGCAATGAAATTCTACAAACAAAAAATGATAATTCAACTTAATTTTTTTTCTTTTTCCTTTGGTTATTGTTTTTTTGAGCCCTTATTTAAGGTTTGAGAGGGCTTTTATGACCTTATTACTCGTTTGCCTGCCTAGAATTTAAATGAATTGTTGGACTTATGAGATCAAAATATATTTTACATAATTTTTTTTGTGTTGTTTATATATTTATACCAATATTTTCACTATACAACATGCATGAACTAAGAAAGTTAGCACCTGGTCGAATTGCATGTTGACATGGATATATTCCATTCAATTTGACTTTTTTCAAATATGTCTAGTCCAAACCATTTTCAAAAGCAGATATTTATGCATTGTAGGGCTTGGTTGTTCTCACTTGGAGTGGGGGATTTCTTAGAGAATGGGCCATTTCGGCCTAGAAAAAAGTATTGAACTTTAAGTAGTTTCATTACCTTATGTTCTTCATAATTTGTTTATAGGACAAGATACTGAGATTCTTAAATACCCATTTATAGAAATAATATTATATTGCAAATAAAAATTACTTTGCAATCCATAAAATCATTATACATCATTTCATTGCCAAAATCTTTTTGAAACCCTACACGTATAGTAAAAGCAAAATAGTAACATTTCATTGGAAAACTGTGTAAAACCCGAAATGGGCACATTGCTTTGTGCCTATTCAAATCCTACAAATTTCATAAAAACTCCATTTAAAGCATCAATGTCACAACTCCATTTCGAACACAAACAAACATGAAAATTAGCAACAAATTCCATGCCATGCCCATGGACAAAGACAAAGGAAAAATTGCACATGAGAGAGGAAACATGACGAAGGAAACTGGTCTCAGAGTGTTTTAGAGAATGGGCCATTTTGGCCTAGAAAAAAGTATTGAAGTTTAAGTAGTTTCATTACCTTATGTTCTTCATAATTTGTTTATAGGACAAGATACTGAGATTCTTAAATACCCATTTATAGAAATAATATTATATTGCAAATAAAAATTACTTTACAATCCATAAAATCATTATACATCATTTCATTGCCAAAATCTTTTCGAAACCCTACACTTATAGTAAAAACAAAATAGTAACATTTCATTGGAAAACTGTGTAAAACCCAAAATGGGCACACTGCTTTGTGCCTATTCGAATCCTACAAATGTCATAAAAACTCCATTTAAAGCATAGATGTCACAACTCCATTTCGAACACAAACAAACATGAAAATCAACAACAAATTCCATGCCATGCCCATGGACAAAGACAAAGGAGAAATTGCACATGAGAGAGGAAACATGGCGAAGGAAACTGGTCTCAGAGTGTTTTATAGCCAAATGAAACCCTAGCTCGCCTGACTCCCTCTCGCCCTCAATAACTTTGACCGAACATGCATAAAGTGGGCCAAGCCACTTTTTTAAAAAAAAATTATATTTCAAGGTTTCGACTCGAAACTATTCAACCAGAAGAGTTTCGACCAAAACCTTTCCGATCGAATAAAGACCGCCACGTTGCCGCTACATCAATGCCACATAGTTTTGGTCAAAAATCTCTTGACCGAGCCTTTTGCAGCCAGAAACGGTTTGCTCAAAACGATTTAGTTGGTCGAAAGTGTGACATGGCTTTGTGCTTTTACCCCAAACATATAAAGTGGGTTGTCATCAGGGAAGGAGATAGTCATTGTAGTATAACATTATTGAATAGTTATTACTTCATTTCATTGTGTAATCATAAACATTTTTCCTAAAAGGACTATTGCACTTATGTCATAAGAATAATCACACCAATCTTGTGATAGTAAAAAATTACCTATATGTCCTAATGTTTTCATCGACATGGACACTATCATATTGTGTTCTAACAATTAATTTAGGGTAAAATCATGTCTTAACTACTAGAGGACTATTAATACAATTGCCATAGTCAAAATGTCATGGAAGAAATGGTGTCATTAGAGGAATTTGGCAATTAAGGAGAGTTGTCCTATCTTTAAACCCTTATTGCTTGCATAAGGAGACAATCGTCAACATTCAAAGGGACTTCAAAAACCACACTAGATTCAAGGTTAATCACATTTTTAATCAAAATCCTAGCTAAACTACAATGATGATAATGGGTTGCCCCAATAGTATCAAATAAAACCAAGGGGCTGCCACTAAGGTAGAAGAGAGTTATTTTATCAATTTTGTTATAAAAGATAACTAAAATTCAAAGGTTGTAAACTAATTATATCTTGTTGCAATAGGTAGAGGGGTGATTATGTACAAGGTTATCAATTTTGGTGTTGTGCCAAGTAACTAGGAAGATATTCAAACAAAATAACCATACAAAATGACAAGGGTAATTGTGAGCCCTCCTCTTCCATTTCTGCCTAGTCAAGTGTCTTTCGATTTACTTGACGTGTTCCTCACCTTTTGTCTTTTTTTTTTCTCCACCTCCTCCAACTTTTCATTTCATACACATGTAGGTTTATGAAAACAATTCAATTAAATATCCATGTTATCTTAAAATAAGTCTTTGACATATACCTCAAGAATGTACTATGCACTATATGCACCTAATTTTATGAAGCCAACATCATACGCTAGATGCACATAGAACACAAATACAACTTATA
This sequence comes from Sequoiadendron giganteum, assembly GCA_007115665.2. NCBI lineage: Eukaryota > Viridiplantae > Streptophyta > Pinopsida > Cupressales > Cupressaceae > Sequoiadendron > Sequoiadendron giganteum. The sequence continues at coordinate 188,831,427 of CM021110.1, read as the reverse complement.
ATGTTAGGATATGTTACAAAATGTTTCATTAATTCAAACATTTTGAAAGCATCCTTGCAAAATCCATTTTGTACGTATCCTTCGAACATTACATTCCATTAGACCACATTTCTTTGAGGCATTTTGTTAAACAGTTCACACGCCTTGTCTATGCTTCCACATTATCCATACATAGCATTTCCAAATATAATATTTGACAAAAATGCCCCTTCATTATGCTTTGATGGATGTCCATACGTGTTCCAAAGCTCCCATTTTGGCACAGGCGGGGAGAATGCTTCCTTTACAACTACAAATTTCATTTGCTCGAAAGTTTCTAAATCTTTGTCAACAAAATCCATTCTGTTCATATCCTGCAATCATGGCATTCCATGAGACCAAATTTCTTCGAGGCACATTGTCAAACAGTTCGCGTGTCCTGTCCATGCTTCCGCATTTTGCATACATGTTTGACAAAATTCTTCTATCCTTTAATGGATGTCCATACTCTGTTCCTAAGCTCCTATTCGGTACAGGTTGTGAGGATGCTGGCAAAAGTTGTAGATTTTGGCTTTACAGTCGCCAATTGCATTTGCTTGAAAGTTTATAAAGCTTTTTGAACAAATCCATTTTGTGAATATCCTGCAATTAGGGTATTCCGTGAGGACAACATTTCTTTGAGGCATTCTGTCAAATAGTTCACCCTGTTTGTCTATGTTGCCACATTTTGCATACATGTCTACCAGGGCAGTTGCAACTACAACATCTGACAAAATTCATCTATCCTTTATTCTATGATGGGTGGGCATAGCCGGTTCCAAAGCTTCCATTTCGGCACAGGTGGGGAGGGTGCTGGCAAGGTTGAAGAGTCTGGCTTTACACCTGCCATTGCATTTTCTTGAAAGTTTCTAAAGCCTTTTCAACAAACCATTTTGAGCATATCCTGCAATCGTAGCATTCCTTAAGATCACATCTTTTAGGCATTCAACCAAACAGTTCATTTACCTGTCTTTGCTTCTACATTTTTCATACATGTCTACTAGAGCATTTCCAACTAAATTATCTGACAAAATTCCTAAATCTTTCGTGCTATAACGGATTCTCTGTTCCAAAGCTCCCATTTTGGCATCGGCTGGAACTATGCTGGCAAATGTAAACAGTGCGACTAGCGTTGGAGACGTGTTTTTGCATGTAGTTAAACAGTGCGACTAAGCTCGTGAGTAAACTCATGTCTTCTTACGCTACAGTAGCATTAACTTTTGCAGCGCTAGAATTTGAGCAATGCGCGGGTGGGCGGGAGTCAGTTTCAAAAAATTAAATTGAGCGCCATCCACCAACGGCCTTCGTGAATGCTGAACGGGAAAGAGGATGGACTATGGCTGGGCCCACACGAGCCACCTAAGCGATCAACGCTTAGTGTGTGCTGGTTAAGCCCAGCCGGAGAACATCAAAAAAATAACAAATGAAATGAAACAGAAAAAACAATGACAGCATGGTTCAAACCTGTCCCAGTTGGATTGCAACCTCGGACCCACGAGCCTGCCGGCTGCTCCTTGTCCCTCGAGTTGTTTTGTGTTTTGTGCCCCGTGGACCCTCTGCCACTGTTTGCCTTCCTTTCACGATTAAAGGAAAACAGTGGCAGAGGGCCCGCCTGATATAGAGCGGGACCCCCGGCTGTCTACAAGATCGTGGGATCCTCTGTTAACTTTACCCTAAACGAAAACAGGTGCCACCGTTTGTTGCGCTCGCCAAAAGGCGTGCTTCTCGAAATCTGAGAAGGTTGCTGCTATCGACTTTATTAACATAGTTAAGTTCAGCTTAAAATCAGAGAGAAAAAGGATTGATTAAAAGAAAGTACGCAAGTAGTCACTTGTCTCACGCCAGACATGCCTTACTTAACGCTTGAGCCAATCTTGTCACGCAATTAATATACTGGTGAAAAAAAAAGCTGCAAAAATCTTGCCTCGAGCAGAATGAAGGGAAAAAAGGCTGCAAAAATGTTGCCTCGAACAGAATGAATGAATGAAAGAAAGATTTTAATGAGGTTCACGAAACTAAACAGTCTATGGGATTGAGAAACAACAGGTCTAATTTGTCTTCATGTTCTTTTCCAAGTAGGATCTCCTGTTATAAATTTTGAGCAGAATGAAAGGAAAAAGACTTTACTCGAATTGAGGCAGGCTGGAGGCCGTCTCAAATGGAACAGATGCTGTGAATTCATGGTGTTGATGGAAAGTTTATAATTTTATTGAACGTACAATAAATTGGGATTTTGATTCATTCTTTAGAGATCAATATTTGGCTTGAAGGAGGGGTTGATGAATGGGTTCAACCTTAGGACCTGCTATGGCAAAGGAGGCTTTGCTGGTGGATTTGCAAAGACTGCACTTCCACCTCTGGAACACACGAATATTCTTTTTCAATGAGGAGGAGGGTTTTGCATTCTCCTGCATTGAAACCACTCTTTTTCATCACCAAGATTGAAGAAGGATTTTGCTTCAAGAGTTTTATAGTCTGGACCGAGACAGTAGGCGACTGGCATGCATTCCAATGTGCTAAAGTATACCGGTATGTTGACCACTACGTCTCCTTCACGATTGGTAATATGTTATGAAGTTACTTGCATAGTCTTATAGTATTTCTGGAAATGATTCGAACTAGAGAAGACACTTAGCTTATAACCTTATTTGAAATATTAGGGGGACGCCTGTTATAAGGTTCTTTTGATAGGGTGAATTATTTGGTAATAGCTCAGCTGAAACTTTTATTTTAAAGAAAAAGTCAATCAAAAATAATCTTGTTAATAAGATTAACTTCAATGTAAAAGTATTTTTCACAACACCTAACATGGGGCATTGCCAGATTACAGTTTTGCAATTCTCCTCTCGATCATAGGGAACTCTTTCAAGGTATCAAAATGTCTCATTGAGTAGCAATGAAGAGAAAATATGACTACTAAATGCGAAAGGGGAAGTTGGAATATCGTTGGCCATGTTTAACTGATAAGAGACCATGTATTGTGCCTCTTTCCTTCACCACCAAACATATTTATCTAGACAAGGTTTCAAGTGAGAAGAGCTGTCCGATGTCTCCAATGAAAGAGACTGTAAAAGTTGGAATTTTATACAACTATATATATCTGCTATACCAGATCCTCACGAAATCCTAAGGTACACCCATGGTTGGACGGTTAACCAATCAAACCCTGAAAGGCTTTTGGCATATCTAGTTTTATGAAGACCCTAGTCCCTTCTAGATTTTCGTAAAAGAAATATGTATCCTCTTACAATGTCATTCAATAGCTCAGATCCTTCGTGTAAAACCCAGCTATAACGTTGTTACTTAGCATAATGGCTCGTTCGCTGCATAGCTTTTAAGGGAGTAAATAAAATGATATCTCCAAAAACAAAAGTAATATTTTATGGCTGTTGTTATGTTTTATGAATATTGAACATGGGACTGTAAGTGTAGCCACGCAAAGCACGGATGAAGTTGGAAAGTGGTGAATGGTATCGCCTGATATATGAAGTTTGATAAGGGGATTATACTTTAGAACTATGAAATCTTAAATTCTTATACGTCGATAATGTCATCTTAAACTCTTCCGGATATGACTTGGTATGAATAATGAGAAATGTGTATATTCAATCTTTATATTCTGCCAAATTGATCATCAAGATATCCTGTCATTTCATTTGTTTTTTTGGATCTGTCAAAAGATATTTTCTCTTTTAAATATCATTAGAACTAGAATCGGTAATTTGTTGCTTGTTCATAGTCAACTGTCCATTAAATCAATCCTTATTTTTAACATCCTAATCAATATATTAATACCACTTTCACTGTCAATTTCATGTGCATGACAGTCTGATAAATCTTAAAAATATTTCACCGTTTGCTTAGTATGCCACTTGTATAACCTTTCATTCATTTTATCATCATTTAGGAATAGTTGATTAACATTTTGGCCAATGGCATGTCGAAAGAAAGGAATGCATACATTTTAGTTATGAATAGGTAAGCGTTAGATGGTGCGAGCTTTGATATTTCTCCAGTTAGTTGACTCACTTTATCCACATTTTCATCAAGAAGAATTTGGATTTTTGACCACGGGATTGGGGCACAAATTTATGACAAAAATAATCTATATGAGTTGTTCCTCTGCTGTTGGGAGGAATGCCACTTCAGTGGCGATCCTATTTAACATGAAGGGTAAATTTTGTATGTTATGTCAGCAATATAAGCATTAATGGGCATATTTGCTATATATATATATGAATGATATACCATGATCTTGTTATAGTAGCTTTTCTACAAGTGGTTCAATACAGCTTATATTATTATAGTTTTGTGGCTTAGGGAGTATTTGAAATCATTTTTGTGGGTGTACTTCATTATCATCAATACGGTGAGTTTTGGGAAATTGAAACATGTAGCCATTCCTTTACCTAAGCATGTTTATTTCTTCAAGTTATAACCATCTTTTGGATCCATCTTGAGGACTATCTAAGAGATATAATGATAATGTGTTTTATGTTTATTCTATAGATAATGGACATCATACATAGAGTTATCAAACTTTTAATCTAAAGATATATCATTTGTTTGATTAAACTTGATACTTGAAGAAGGTGATAAAGATGGAGAAATTCTCCCGTAAGACCCTTCTAATCTTTTTTCTGTTATTTTAGATAGTGCTATGACTTATAAGTATATAGTTGTTAAAGATGTGGCCAATCCTTCTATCACTTCTCCTATATCATTCATTATAGACAATGATACATGCGAAATAGTATATTTTCATTTTGTGATGTCACATAAGCATGCGGTATCCAAACATAATAACCCAACCAAAATAACCTTGGACACAATAATCCCGTCATAATAACCCAAGGACAAAATAACCCAGGGTCAAAATAACTCGTGGTCATTTTAGATCAAGCTAGTAAACTAGAAATGACATAAAATCAATTAGAACATTAGAATTTAGATATTTTTCCAATTCTTACAGGAATATTCTGTCCATGGGTTATTTTGACCACGGGTTATTTTGGCTTGGGTTATTATGACCTTGGGTTATTGTGATCGGGTTATTTTGTCCAGGTTTATTTTGGTTGGGTTATTATGTCCTACAACTAAGCATACAGATGGGGATGATAATAGGCTGAGAATCATATTGTTCCTTGTTATAGATCACACAGGGTTTACTTTATGGGTATGGTTTATGGTAGATTATACCTCAACTAAAATAGTTCCATATAAAGTGAGGAGATCTATCATAATTTAACCATTATGGTCCATTGCATGTATTAGCCAAATTACCGGTAAACAAGTTGGAAATCAAACCTAGATGATATGCGTTATTGTTAGTCAATCAAGAATGAGTTGGTTCAAACTCAAGTCATCGAACTATGAAGCCTTTATGCATCATGTAGGCAAGGCCATCGGAGATGAGCCCTCGAGGCATAGGTTTGGCCCTTAGGTCTTGTTCTCCCATAATTACTTCGGAAACAAATTTTTGTGATTTAGTCATGTGTTTGTAGTCGAAATTTGGAATTTGTGCTATGTCCTTAGCTGTGTTTTTGGTAGACAGTTTTGAGCATGACAAATTAGATATGCTAGTTCCATTTAGATTTAATAGATAAAATATACAGAGAGGTAAAATAATAATTTCTTATTTCTATTATCTTTACATAATATATAAAATAATTATTTATATAAGTAGGCCATCAACTAGGACCCGCAAATATGTTGACAAGTGTCAAGTGTGTATTGTGTGCTAACACTCTAGAGGGGTGGTGATGTTAGATGTTAAACCGATATAGTGATATTTATTCTGGATAATTCCTAGATTAGAAAGCACAAAGTGATAACCTTCCACAAGTGACACAATGAGCACAAAAGGATGTCTATCCAATAATATGAAGAGTGTAGGTATGCAGTGATTAACCTTTCATATATAGGCAAGGTAGATGAGGTAGGATAAAACAATTGACTAACCCTCCAAAGATAGAACACTTATGAGCTCACTTGACAAGCATGTGAGCAAGTGTCAAATATACATACAATAGGTGTCACAAGTGATGAGGACATGTTTCAAAGTTATGAATTCAGAAAAAAGGAATAATAAACCCAACCAAACTTAAGATATAAGTGTGAATAGGTCAATCCTAGAAAGGTGATATCCTAACATAGATACATCATGACACTATTTACACAAACATCCCCACTTAAGTGTAAGTTAGGGAGTTATGCATGCACATATTTTGAGTCCTAGCTACTAGGCCATGTAAGGTACACATGTACAAATTTATCATAAAGTGGAGTAAAGGAGAAAAACTAGTGGGAAATAAAACATCTCTCCAAAAGATAAATGATATAAACAAAATGAAATGTATAGATGAAGACGATAGGTGATAGATAGAGGATTCATCAGGAGCCCTCAAGGACTAATTCTATCATAATGTATAATAAATATTGCCCCATTAGGAGAGAAAAAAGAGGGATCACATAAATAGTTTTCTTAAGTTGTGCTTCTTTCTTTGAACTCTATTACAAGGGCAAACTTAAAACTAATCAGCATGTTCAAACAAGTTAATAACTTTTACCAAAACATCGATGAAGACTTAATCAAAAGTTTTGTAAGGTTATTAGCATCAATAGGAAAACAACGATTGTAGATTAGGAGTGTTTTGCAAGTTAAGAACCCCTACCCAAGTGTTGAACAAGGCAAGATTGAATTCTTATTGGCAATTTTTATTAAGTTAATAACCAATCACAAAGTATCAACGAAAATAAACTACCAAAAGCATTCATGCAAAAAATAGTAATAAATAATTATAATTGTTCAAAAAACTGATGTAACCTTGTGGGTTTAGAAACTTGTCATCTCAAAGAATGTTAAGATTGTAGGGTAAAAACAATCTATATCAATGTATATTGAAGTCTCCACCTAATGCACTTTTTCATGAGACAATTAGTTTGCCAAGTGCAAAACTTCTTCATGCAAAGTAACTTGGATGCATGGAAGAATGCAAAATGTTATATAAGTTGGAGTTATCAATGATTACTTTTAACGAGTTACAAAACAGTTGACTAAAGATAAAGAAATCATGAATTCATAAAAAAAATTGTTACAATTGCATATGTGAATAAATTATGTAAAACACCTACAACTATTATAGTTGCTATGGGAAGAAGGATTTTATCCCTTAATGGGCACCAATGAGGGTAGCTTCTTCAAAATAGGAATGTTGAAGAGATGTGATGTAGAATATTTGTGGAATAAGTGATTGTAGCAACAATAATGTCAAGTTTGATGCAACAATTTGAGTAATTTTTGTTTGTCGTCAATGATTAATTATCTAGTTCAATTTTGGTATTGGGTAGAAGGAAGCAACAAAAGGCTTTAGACCTTTTTTTTGCCAGTAATGTGAATGTTTTAATTACAACTGATGTTGAAAAATGTATTGATATATAAGAATTTAGTTGTGTTATTCATTTTAATTTACCAAAAACAGTACACAATTTTATTAAATTTCTTTGCCATGCTCATCAAAGTGGGTCATGTTTTATCTTACGTCGTAAGAGTGGGTACGTGAAACAAATTTTTTCATATGATATAATCAAAATTGAAGAGTTACTAAGGGAGATGGCCATGGATAAAAATCATACTCTTTGTATTCAAAAGACAATAACAACTATTGAAACAGATGTGTATTCTATTGAACTCATGAGTTACAATTAATTTTGATGCAAGTATAAGTTTAATATATAAGTATTGGATGAAATTGCTTGAAGATACTTATTTTTCACTTAGATCAAAGTTTATTTTTAAAAAGGTGGAAGAGTGGACAAGGCCTAAAAGTAATTTTTCATGCACCTTTTTCATTAAAATGTTTCAAACAAAAACAACTTTGTCTCGAGCTCCAAAATTACAATACCTCGAAAAGATGTCATCTCACAAAATAAGCTATAATCAATATATTTTACAATATGACATCTTTTTAAGCCATTTTGATTCAGGGGCTTGAGTCATAGTTGTATTTTTGCATTCTTTTAGTGAAATAAGGTGCACGAAAAATCACTTCCAGGGTTTGTCTAGTTTTCCACTTTTCATGGAATAAATTTTGATTCAGGTGAAAGATAAGTGTTTCTAGGAAATTGCACACAATACCTATATATGAAGTTGATATTTGCATCACAATTAATTGTAGCAGCAACATATTCAAAATAATACACATCTATTTCAGTAGTTGTTATTTACTCTTGAATATAATGAGTATGATTTCTATCCATCGCCATCTCTCTTAGTGACTCCTCACTTTTGATTATAATTTTTTTTTGTTTCTTGTTACTTTTTTCAAGAAATACGATAAAATACGATCAACTTTGATGAGAGCAATCATGAGATTGAATAAAGTTGTGTATTATTTTTGGTAAATCAAAACAAATAACACAATTATAGCCTTGCACATCAATACCTTATTCAACAATATTAGTTGCTATTAAAACATTCATCTTGTTGATAAATTTTTTTTATAAAGCCTTCAACTGCTTTCTTTTACCCAAAACAAGAGTTCAACTAGATAAATAATTGCTAATGACAAATGAGAGGCATTCAAATTGTTATATCAAATTTGACATTATTGTTGTTACAATCACTCGCTCCACAAATATTATACAACACATCTTTTCAGGATTCTAATTGTGAAGAAGTTACATTAATAACTGCCTTTTAGAAGAGAAAATCGTTCTTTCAATAGCAATTGTAATGCATGTAGGAGTTTTAAATAATTTAGCCATATTTGCATCTGTAGCATTTTTTTTGGTATGAATTAATGATTTCTTCATCTTTAAAGAATACTTTTGTAATTTATTGAAGGTAATCATTGATAGCTCCAACTTTATGTAACTTTTTGCATGCTTCTGAGCATGCAAGTTGCTTTGCATGATGAAGTTATGCATTTGGCAGACTAATTGTTTCAAGAAAAGATGTGTTGGGTGGTAACTTCAATATATACTGGTACAAATTGTCTTCGTCTAGTAATCTTAACATTCTTTGAGATCGTGAGATTTTAAACCCACAACCTTACATCAATTTTCTTGAGTAGTTATAAGTGTTTATTACTATCTTTTGCATGAGTTTTCTAGTAGTTTGTCTTCATCAATACTTTATGATCGATTATTAACTTAATAAAAATCCAATCTTGCCTTGTTTAGGGTATGGGTTTTTAACTTGCAACAAACTCTCGATTTGCAATCTTTATTTTTCTATTGACGCTTGGAGATGAGTTAATAACTTATACAAAACTTTTAATTAAGTCTTCATTGATGTTTTCGTAAAAGTTATTAATTTGCTTGAACAATTAGTTTTAATTTTTCCCTTGTCATTAGCATTTAAATCAAGAAGCACAACTTAAAAAAACTATTGTATATAGTTTTTTTTTTTCATATAAGAGAAATTTTTAATAGACCTTGTCAAACTTAATCTTTCAAATATCAGATCAATTTAAGAGATTTTCATGAATAATGGTTCGTTATTACCTTTGTATTTTGAATCTCTTATTTGAAGTGATTGAATATTCCATGTCTTTTTTTCCAACATTTTAAAGCCTTTTGCTAATATTAGAATATTTCTAAAATTTTGAAACTAGTTTTCCAGAAATGTGGAAAAAGCCTATATCTCTAATCTTTTGAAATTTAAATATTATTTCATTGATATAAGGATTCAGCTTTGGAAGCACTCAACATGAAACCTTAAGTTCTAAATTGTTTGTAGTCACAACAATTGCCTTTGTCAAATATTGGGCCCAATAGACAGAGCGAGATTGATCTATACAAAAAAAATTGATTATGGCATGCCATCCAGATGTCTATATATAGATATTGTGAAGACAACAATCAGAGGAATATCATATGATTATTTGATCTCTATGGAACTAGAAACCCTACTAAATATTTTTGAGGAGAATTATTGTTAGTTTTGGTTATGATACACTAACACTTTTGATAGTTTGCATGGAGAATATTCTATTTCAGATTTGAACCTTTTTAAATGAATGACAACTAGCAACACTTTTTCGCAGCTTCAAAATATCTTCAAAATCACCACATTGCAGGTGCACATAATTGAGTATAAAAGCTTACGTTATTGCAAAATTATGCAAAACTTGGCCAAGTCTAGACAATAATCTTTTAAATGGCATCACCATCCTAACTTGATAGCAGCTAAATGTCTCACAAAATGAGATTTGTCAATTTAAATTATTTTCTTTCAATATCTTCTTCTAGCAGTCTGCATCCTATAGTCACTAAACACAATTGAGAGTTTTAGTGATTTTATTTCAATTGAATTCTTGGGGTTTTCTTCGTCTGAACTTTTTTTTTTTTCAAACTCATTCATTATCGAATCCAATTGACTATTTCCTAATTTTATTTCCTTATGATACTCTTTAATTTGCATACTTCTTTCCATCATCTTATCCATTATTTCTTTGTCACAGTTGGCTTTTGGATTTTCAAGAGCATTGTCAAAATTATCTTTGAATTCATTCAACGACCTCTCTTTCATTATATACCTCATAAGAACCATAGAGATGACACATCAATCATTCAACAATAGTCGCATCTTCAAATACCAAATCCATTATTTTCTTTCTATGATTTTCTATTTCCATCTCGCATTCTTGGATTAGGTCTCTTTTAAACGAAAATTTGCTTATCCATACCTTTATTTGGGATATGTTTTTTTTGTTTACTCTTCTTTCCTCGAGTAATAAACTATCTTCTAGCCTTTCTATAGCATGTAATCTGGAGGCTTCTATTTCATTTTCTCTATGCTTTCGCTACAATCATGCCTAAGTTTAACCGCCTTTTCCTTCCAATGTAACATTTCTTCCCAGTTTTTGTTTGTTAATTTTATGGTATCTTCTTCGTTACATTAGCTTCATTCTTTTTATCATCCAACTCTCCTATTTATTCTTGAGACACTAGGGCAAGTTTAAGAGGCATATTTTCTGCAATTTATCTTGATAAAGTTTTGTAATTGAAGGACTTGATCTTTCAATTCTATTTTCCTCCTTTTATCCTTTTCTAACCTTGCAGCTATTACTGCATCCACATTAGCTTAGAGATCTTTAGTTTCTTTCTCCCTTGTAGTATGACTTAAGTCCATAGTCATGATTTGATAATCAGACATGGTTATTTCTCCTTTATTCTTATCCACCAACGGAGTAGCCTTTTGAGCGATCTTGGCTTTTGTCGCATCCCTTTGTATGGGTGACAAGACCCTTTGTTTTCAATTAGTTGTTGGTGTCTCTTTCTCTTGGATTTTTTTTAAGCTAGTAAGACCATCTGCATATTTTGTGTAGGTTGAGGTTTGGTAGCAAGACAACTAGGAATATTTATCACTTGTTCTTGTTGGAACACGTTTGGTGTTGTGTCAAAAGATCGATCTGATAATGTCCGATTCAAACGTTAGAGATAAATGGACGAGAGGCGATTAGTTCATGTTCTGAATTTGAACACAGACGTTGGCGATTAGTCCAACAACCCCCCCAGCGTCATCCGAGGGGATTCGAACCTGTGGCCATGACTCTGATACCATTTGTTGGAACACATTTGTCATTGCACCAAAAGATCAAGCCGTTAACGCCCGACACAAATGGCAGAGATAAACGGACCCATGAGAGGCGGTTAGTCCATGTCTCCAATCCCATGAGAGACATTGGCGATTAGTCCAACAGTTCCTCACCTTGGCTCTCTTCTAGTTGAGCTTCCATCTTTTGACCTTGATCTATATTTTTGATCAAAGACTAGTGTTTTCTTTGCACCTCTTCTTTTTCATTACCTTTACCTTGAGCTAGATCTCTTTGTTCTGTAGGAGTGTCTTTTTGTTGTAGTTGTTGCTCAAAAGTTTATTATTTTCTTGACCAACTTCCAATAATATGCTTTTTGACTGTTCAGGTATTGCTCGTTTCTGTTGATCATAGTTATTTTCTCTATCATGATCCTATATACTTTCAACCTCAGGATTACCTTGTTGACCTTGATATCCCTATTATTGTTGATTTGTATTTTCACCTTCTTGACCAACTTCTTGCACCTTCTCATCGATAATTTCTTTATTCATTTCTTAAGATGGAGTTTCTGAAAGAAAAGGATGGATTGGAGCTATCTCCACTTGTCCAATGTGAACACTGTGAGATGCTTCTTTATTTCTCTGGTATACTTAATAAAAAATGGGGCTTCTCTACTAATTTCGAGAAACAATATGGAATGAGCTGATTGAAATCAAAACATGGACCCAACGTGTATATATATAATCCATCAAATCAATAACCTCAAGGAGAGGAAACTTTGGAGCCTCTATTTGTTCTTTGTCCTTATAGGCTTCCCGCATCTCCTATTTAACCTTGATCATTTGATGCATCTTTTTTGTGACTTGGACATTCTATTCTCCTACTTCTGTAGGGTTTTCAGTAGTTGTTCCTTTCTCTATCATTATTTCTTTTTCTTGTTATAATGTGGGCTGCAAATAAGTTGGAACTGAAGATGATGGAACAAAATGTTCTTTAATATATACTAGCGTAGAAGTTTGGGACACAACCTTACCCTTTTCCTTTAATTCTCCTTTAGAAGCAGTAGGCAATGAACATTGAAGTTCCTATTGCATGTTGGAACAAACACTTCTACATATGGCAGCGTTTTCGCATCAGATGAGTTAACTTTTGGTGACCGAATTAGGTTTATAGGAATGGTTTATACTGGTTGAATTGAAGCTTCATCAATGATTATTTCTTCATTCAAGGCCATTTCTTTCTCTAACTCTGGCAACTCTTCTACTTCTACTGCTCTAGCTTTTTCTACTGTTCTTTTCTTTATGAAGCAATCATCTTAGTTGATATCATCTCTAGTTTTCGTTTTCCCTTTCTTGCTATGATCTTTTGGGTACATAATACTACACTCCTTAATTTCGAGGCCAGGGCACAATGGTTCATCCATATTTCTGTTTCCTCCAATATAGGCTTAGAAATTTCATTAATTCATAAAATCTCAAGCTGAGACCAATCATAATCTTGGATATGTTGATCAAAAATCATGTTACCTTTGTAACTGGAATGTAATAAATTATCATCGTTGTCCTTAATTTCTGGAGGAATGTTGTGAGTACCAAGTAAGTGTCTTCAATTTTTTTTAATGTCAACCGCCTTCTGACCTCATTATATCACTAAGCAATCAGCCCAATAATCCTTTATATGAGGCTCATGCTTTATTTTCTTATTGATACGTTTTTCTGTTATGTGGTAAGGGTCATAATTTTTTATTTCCACTCAAATGGCTATAACCCCAACAACTATAGTCCCCTTTCTGATTGTCTGGACTTTGGCGTTTATAAGTGCATTGTACCAACCTATATTGATTGGGAATTTTATGCTCACTCCTCGGTGCAATGCCTCGAAGGCTTCATGGGACACTATTATAATAAAATTACCTTGTCTTTGGGATACCTGGGTAACATGAGGGTTGTCCCAATAAACCCCTCCATTCTGATATATGTGAATTTAGGACATTTGATAAACCAAATTCCATGTAGATGAACTGTATCTAGCCTTTTCGCTTTATCTCCTTCCATTGTTCTTACTAACCATATATAAAAGGCATCATCGATGGACTGATTTCTTTAGTTCGATTTGTGGATAAATGTACCAACCCTTGCAATCCAACGAATTGTGCCCTGATGATGCAGAAGTCATGTAAAATGTTTTAGTTCTATATATATACTCTACCAGATTGCCATTAGTGCTATCAATTGTCATAGCGAATGCCATTAATATATTTTTCAGACCAACTGATACTTACCTAGAATTGATTTCAATTACATTGATATTCATTAAATACTTCAGGAAGTGGAAGTGGTATGTCGGAGTTAAAATAGCTTGAATATTTGGAGTCTTCATTTTAGATGTATTAATTCTTCCTTCAGTCTCAATCAAATCTGCCTCGGCATGTGCTATGTTGTCATTTTATAGCACTATGAGCTTACTTTTTAATATACTGGTTTTATTTCCTGTTTGAACCCAAACCTAATGGGCTGTCTGTATCTATTATGAGTCCTGAGTTGTCGTCTGAAATATCAATCAATGTCTTCATTAATTATTTTCTAATATTAGATTTGTGAAATGTTATAACCGTGACCTTAATTCTCTGAAATGGGTGCCTTCCTGAAATCAAATGAGAGCATAATTGTCCATGTATCCTGGATTTACTGCTACAAATATGTATTGTAGGATTAAATACACATCTCAAGGAAGTAGTAATCTCCCAAAGAAAATATATGATTGTTATAAATTAAACACTATTCATACGCAATGTTTTAAATAGTCATAATATTATAATTTAATTAGCCCAACCATAACAATGATGTTACAATGATATTATTTTCAATCACTGTTTGAATATTAACATCGATAGAAATTATTAATCATTTATTATAATAATAGGGATATTATTTAATCTCAACTTAATCTTAATCATGATATTATTATTCTTTGACAATAACCTAATAATGTTAATTATAATATGAAATGGATACATTAAGAATGATATCGTGATTACTAATTCAATTGTTCAATAGTAATAATATTATTTGGCCACCATTTAAACATAAATATACTTAATCAATTAGTTTGTGAGTATGGTTTTAATGGGTGCCTTGCATTTTGAATCCTCTTTACTTAGTTTTAAAATAGTAAGCATGTTGACTTTCAAATAGAAAGTAGGGAATTCTTTCTTTACAAATATTATTGTTTCCTTAAAGCTTAAATGCCATCATTCAATATTATATCTGTTATGATGCTCAATACTTCTTTCCATTTTGATTCAATTAATCTCTTTAGATTATCGATTTCAAATCAAATCTAAGTTTTAAAAGAGCTCATCGTGCTAGATTCTTTAGAAAGGAATTTTATCATCATTATTAACTCCATGCAAATTTCAAATGTTGCAATGCACTACATATTTTATCGTTAAAAGATTGAGGAAGAAAAAGATGGTGTTAAATGGGATTAGTAGTGATTTCACCCTAGATCTCTTATAAAATTTTGTTTGATCGTTAAAAGATTAAACGAATGGAAATTAGTAGTGTTTGTTTTGAAAACTAAATACTTGATGAAATCATAGATTGGCAAGTTTTAGTTCCTTGCCTATAAAATTGTTAAATCATTTCATTAAGTTTTAATTATATATAATTGAGAAAGGAAAAGGAATGCTAGTATCGTATTTCAATGAAGCTAGTTATGGTTGAATGAAGGTACACATTGAAGTTGTTAGAATATTAAGCTTTAGATTCTTTCTTTTCAAGTTAGTTGTAAAAGATATATTTCATTACTCACTCACAATTCAATAAGTGGGAGAGTATGTATGTATTAAATTTTTTCTTTTTTATTTAGATTGTGCCTTATTTGCTTATGAGAAATTGATGACCAAATAATAATTGTGATGAATTGTTATATTGCTTAATGTGACTAAACTCTACATAGGCTTCGATGTATGATTATTTTCTAGAGTCTTCCTTGTTGTGTTTGATAACCGTTGATATCATTAGATGTAGTCGTGTCTTGCCACACAATTCCATTACTCCAATCAGATTTGCATCGCTAGTTTTCCTCGAGTTGGGTAAGGTATTCTTCTTTCATGAAGAATTATGGAGAAGTGAATCACTTTGTGGTAGGGTGGAAAAGCGCTCAAACAATGTTTTTGCCCTTGATGTGGTTGGAGTTAAATGTTGAAAGAATCATGTAATGAAGGTCCTATTATGTTACATTGTATAATTATGTCTCGACCATGTGATCTATTGTATGGAATTATACGTTCCTCTATGCTTCTCGCCATGTTATAGGCATTTGTACTTGAACATTCTAGTGGTAATGTAATTTTTTGTCTCTATTCTTGAAAGTTGGACATTTGGCACTTTTATATTTTTGATTATGTGTAATGTGTAAATTTTTAATTTAAATTTATGCAGGTTGTTACATTTGGTATTAGAGCTTCAGGTTCAACACTAGGGCCTTGAGTTCACTTTGCTTAGTTGCAACACTTGATCACATGAACCTCCTAATAGTGCTTAGCGCATGTTGCGTAAGTAAGTTGGTGAATCTATTTGTGTAACAGAGAGACTCCTAGTTTTTTGTCACACCACACTTGACAAGAAAGGGACGTTGTCCCTTGTCTTAGAGTTTTAGGAGCAAAATTAATCGCTCTCAATGTAGAACCTTTAGCATGTAGACTTGTGTACAGATTTTGATTGTAGGAGTGTGTATCTATGAGTACTTGATTACCTTTACTATTGCCATGTGGATTCTATGTCATGCTGGTATATTGTAGGGATTGGCGTGACTGTACAACTATTGCTTGAAATTGCATTAAAAAATTTCATAGATCTTGCATTGCATGGAAGGAAGCTTGCTTTACATTGAAAATTTGTACATTATCATAATATGGAGTCAAGTGCTTTAAGCATCATAAAGCCATTTATTTTGTATGATAAGAGACAAGTATAAGTATGAATGATCTCATAAGAAGGAAATGAATGCATGTAGGCATCATAATGTTATCAATTGCATGAAAAAAAAGAATTAGTTAAAGGAGCATATGTATGTCATGATAAATATGCAATGGAATTCTAAGACTAGACTCAAATTTAAAACTTAGATAATATATAATTAATATATAATTAAGGAAAACTTAGATATGTGTTGCATGATGATAGTAATGCATTTAAAAGAACTCATGTGCATGAGATGATTATAATATTGTTATTGTTGTACTTGTTGGGTGTGCATGGTACTTCATTCTCGTAAGTTGCATGGTTGCATGAATGAATGAAAGTGTTTAAATATATGTGAAATTGACCTAGTAAATCATTTGGGATGATGACTTAAGTCCCTAGATTTCATTATCCATATTATTTGTGTAAGAACGTATGTGGTTAATGCCTTGTAGCATCTTGAGAAAGCTATATTGGTCAAGTGTGTATGTTATGTTTTGCATTTGTGGCCATAGTTGGTATTAGTCTATCTTGCTTATTGAGCCATTGTGTGTTAAAGAAGATCCTACCTCGTGTAACCATTTATTGTGGATCGTGATTTTGAGATGACCCTACCCCACTTAATGAAAGTTTTACTAAGATTAAATGTAAATTCTAAATTTTGAAGGTATTGTGTATTTCTTGTTATATAATTGAGATAATTTTATTCTATCATGTGTTAGAGAAGAACCAATCTTCTCCAAGGCAAATGCCTTTATCTTAGAGCATCCTCATCAAAAGATTCTTGTCTTCTAGCACTCAAAATGCCTTTAAGATCATCAAGCAATTGATCCTCGATTTCACCAAGGTTGGTATTGAATACATTACCATGTATTTAACAATAGCTTCTTCTATTCTAGCCTTCTCTTCATTATTGACTTTCAGATACATTGCAACAGTATCCTTCAAAATTCCAAACTTTGCAATACTACGAAATAAAGCATCTAACTTCAAGGGATTGTGCTCCCTAGTCGAAGGGGTCTTCTCTTTGTTCTTTCCCTTACCTTTAGTTGATTCTTCTTTTGCTACTAACGTGGAGCTCTTTTCTCTTCTTTGAAAAATAAAATATTTCTTCTTTCTCTACTTCCTCTTCATTTTCAGTGTCCACTACATCAACTCTTGTTCTCTTTGCACTTGTCTCTTCCAGACCAATTGTGGTTTCTCCTCTTCTTTATCTTCTTCATCTTCACAGCTAATGTACTTCTCCCTAATTGCATTTTCTTTTCTTCTCCTCTTAAGAGTCTTTTGTTGCTCAAGGGCACTAGATGTTTCTCTCTTCTTGGAACTCCCTGTAGGCTTTGTTTTGGAGGACTTGAGAACAGTAGGAGAGGGGGTAGAGGTCCTAACCGACCTTCTTGTACTTAGATTATGTTGCAGAGCATTGTAGTTGTGGCTTTGGACTTCTTTGCAAAACCCTTGGATGTGTTCACCATCTCCTCAAACAAGTTTTCAATTTCTCAACATTCTTCGCTACATCTTTCTTCTACCTTTTCGGGTTTACTTGGCTAGATTTCTTTGCATATGTTCCAAGCTTGTCCACAAATGGATCTCTAGGTTTACTCAACACAACTTCTGCAAGACCAATAAGCTCTGCTTCAGCTACCTCATATCCAAGCACCATAACCCAAACCATTATGGGTTCAATTGTTTCCATAAAGCAATGGTCTTTGCTAACCATGAATGTTATATCACTTCTATACTTTTCAACCACACTTATCAAAGTTTTGGACCTCTCTTGCATTTTGCCTTGAAATGTCTTAAAAAAATCCCACAACGCATTTTTGGGTTTCTAGGTTTCCTAACATTCTCAAATGACCTCTTATTTGCACAACAATTGGAATATGGGTTTGTGTAGGATCATGAGGGGCCAAACTAGGCCTCTAAGTAACAATGAAAATTCAAAAAAATAGAGTTACACAACTTGACATAAAAAATTGAATAGGTTATGAACATTATTTGAAAATTATGTATGAACAAAATTTGTAGCAAATTGAATGTAGTTTCTAAGCTACTAGTTTTTTTTTTAGAAAAAAGTAAATCTATTTGGTTAAAATTCAAAATTTCAATGCAATAGAACTAAATTTTTGAGAAAAAAATAAAAAGTAAGTGTTTGTTTGGTTACCCTAATGATGAGCAAAGATAAATATATATATTTTTTTTTCTGAATCTTTCAATATAAGTAGAGGACACATGCTCAGATGTGACGCATATTTTTTTGTAATTTTTTTGCAAGTAAATAATAAGTAATAAATTTTCTAATAGGAAATTTTAAAAATATTTAAAACCATTTGTTCGACCACCCTAACATGGTTAAAAAATTATGAAATTCAATTTTCTTTGAAACAATAGTTTGTGAAGCATAGCGTGGTGCATTTTTTGAATTCAAAAAATCTATAACCATTTAAAAGTTATAGATGTTTTTCAATCAACCTATCAATCAGGATTTTACACATATTGTAAGTAGAAAATCAATAATAATTATCTATTAAATTCAAAATAAAACATATCTTATATTGGTAGAATGTTGTTAATTTGCTGAATAATTTTTTTCCGTTTTATCAAAATTTGATGAAAAAAGTCATCAGCATGAAGGGTGAAGTTCGAAAAACTCTTAGAACCCTTGTAAACATGTTGGGGATGTTGACTTTTAGGTTTGGTAGTCCCCAAGCCAAGTATCGAAGCAATGCCGATATCCGATATAAATAGATATCCATTTATTGACACATTCTTATCAATATATATATATATATAATATTAATATATGTATAATTTATACATATTTATAATTTACATAGAACAAAATGGGTACATGTTTTGTCCAAAACAAATATCCATTATGCAACAAAATGGATATTCGATATGCTTAAGTAATGAATGTCTGTTACTTGTAGCTAGAAACAAGCCCCATGATGTCTTAAAACACAGGGCGTCTATGGTCTAAGAAATGAATATCTAGTATATAACTCGAAACAAACCCCTTGATGTCTTAAAACACAAGGTCTCTGTGGTATAAGAAATGGATATCCTTTTTTCAAAAACAGATATCCGTTTTTAAGAAATTGAAATATGTTGAAGCTTTGCTCTATGCATACAATATAATATATAATATAATTTATTATATATTAATAATACATAATTATATGAATGAGAGAGAGAGAGAGAGAGAGAGAGAGGGTGGGAGGGAGAAACCAAAGAGAGGGACTTGAGAGGGAGAGACATGAGAGAGAGGTAGGGATAGAGATAGATAGAGTTATTTAGGGAGAGAGAGAGAGAGAGAGAGAGAGAGAGAGAGAGAGATGTGGAGGGAGGGAGAGACATGAGAGAGAAGGGGTGAGAGGGATAGAGGGAGGGAGACTAGAGAGACCTGAGAGGGGGTTGGAGTGAGATACTTGAGAGGGATAGACCTAAGAGAGAGACCCAAGAGGGGGGTGGAGCAAGAGATTTGTCTAAGTAGGGCGTGTGTGTGTGAGAGAGGGGGGATAGACCTGAGAGAGAGGGAAGGAGAGAGAGTGTGTTATCTAGGTAGGGAGGGAGAAACCAAAGAGAGAGAGGTTGGGAGGGATAGAGGGAGTGAGATACCTAAGAGAGGGTAGGAGGGATAAATGGAGGGAAAGAGAGACTTGAGAGGGAGAGACATGAGAGAGGGATGGAGAGAGAGACTTGAGAGAGGGAGGGAGAGAGAGTTATCTAGGTAGGGAGGGAGGGATAGAGAGAGCGAGATACCTAAGAGAGAGAGATGGTAAGAGTGATAGATTGAGGGAGAGACATGAGAGAGACGGGGTGGGAGGGATACAAGAGAGACTTGAGATGGGGTTGGAGTGTGAGAGATAGTTGAGAGGGAGAGACTTGAGAGAGAGAGGGAAAGACTTGAGAGGGGGTTGGAGAGAGAGAGAGAGATATGGTGGGAGGGATAAATGGAGCAAGATACCTAAGAGAGAGAGGAGGGATAAATGGAGGGAGATACATGAGAGAGGGGTGGGAGGGAGATCAAAGAGGGAGAGAGAGACCTGAGAGAGAGAGACTTGAGAGGGAGAGACATGAAATAGAGGGAGGCAGAGAGATAAAGAGTTGTCTAGGTAGAGAGGGAGCAAGATACCTAAGAGAGAGAGGGTAGGAGGGATAGGAGAGAGAGGGGGTGGGAGGGATAGATGGAGGGAGATGAGAGAGAGACCCAAGAGAGACATGAGAGGGGGTTATAGTGAGAGAGAGAGAGGACTTGAGAGGGAGTAATTTGAGAGAGAGGGAGAGACTTGAGAGGGGATTGGAGCGAGAGAGAGTTGTCTAGGTAGGGTGGGAGAGATAGAGGGAGGGAGAGAATAGAGAGAGACTTGAGAGGGATAGACCTGAGAGAGGGAAGGAGAGAGATAGAGAGTGTTATCTAGGTAGGGAGGGAGGGAGAAACCAAAGAGAAAGGGTGGGAGGAATAAAAGGAGCGAGATAACTAAGAGAGAGGGTAGAAGGGATAAATGGAGGGAGAGACATGAGAGGGGGGTGGGAGGGATAGAGGGAGGGAGATCAAAGAGGGAGAGAGACTTGAGAGATAGAGAGAGAGAGACTTGAGAGGGAGAGACATGAGAGAGAGGGAGAGAGAGGGAGAGAGAGAGAGTTATCTGGGTAGTGAGGGAGGGAGAAACCAAAGAGAGAGAAACGATGGGAGGGATAGACAGAGCGAGATACCTAAGGGGGAGAGGGTAGGAGGGGTAGATGGAGGGAGAGACATGAGAGAGAGGGGTGGGAGAGATAGAGGGAGAGAGATGAGAGAGAGACCCAAGAGAGACTTGAGAAGGGGTTGGAGTGTGAGAGAGTTGAGAGGGAGAGACCTAAGAAAGACTTGAGAGGGGGTTGGAGCGAGAGAGAGAGTTGTCTAGGTAGGGTGGGAGGGATAAGGGGAGGGAGAGACCAGAGAGAGAGACTTGAGAGGGATAGACCTAAGAGAGGAAGGGGAAATATAGAGAGAAAGCTATTCAGGGTAAGGAGGAGGAGGAACCCAAGAGAGATGGTGGGAGGGATAGAGAGCAAGATACCTATAAGAGAGAGATGAAGAGAACTGAGAGAGAGGAGAGAGTTGTTCAGGTAGGGTGGAGGATGAGGGAGGGAGAGACCAGAGACTTAGAGAGGGATAGACCCAAGAGAGAGGAAGGAGAAACATAGAGAAAGTTTATCTAGGTAAGGAGGAGGGAGAAACTCAAGAGAGATGGTGGGAGGACATAGGGAGCAAGATACCAAGAGATGTGAGAGAAAGAGAATTGAGTGAGAGAGCTGTCTAGGTAGGTGGGAGGGATGAGGAGGAGAGAACCAGAGAGAGAGACTCTGAGAGGATAGACCCAAGAGAGAGGAAGGAGAACATAGAGAAAGTTACCTAGGTGCAAGGAGGGAGGGAGAAACCAAAGAGAGAGAGAGACGATGGGAGGGATAGAGGGAGCAAGATACCTAAGTGAGAGAGGGTAGGAGGGATATATGGAGAGAGAGAGGGGGTGGGAGGGATAGAGG